>CM019065.1:97559766-97767194 GCA_009667805.1 Leptobrachium leishanense
TGTAAACATTCACAGTGCAGGGTGGAAAAAGTATGTGAACCTTTGGACTTAATAACTGGTTGACCCTTCTTTGGCAGCAATAACCTCAACCAAACGTTTCCTGTAGTTGCAGATTAGACCTGCAGAACGATCTGGAGTAATTTTTTGAACCACTCCTCTTCACAAAACTGTTTCAGTGTAGCAATATTCTTGGGATTTCTGGTGTGAATCGCTCTCTTAAGGTCATGCCACAGCATTTCAATCGCATTGAGGTCAGGACTCTGACTGGGCCACTCCAGAAGGCGTATTTTGTTTTGTTGAAGCCATTCTTTTGTTGAATTACTTGTATGCTTTGGGTCATTGTCCTGTGGCATCACCATCCTCTGCGGAGCTTCAGTTGGCAGACAGATGGTCTTACGTTTTCCTGCAAAATGTCTTGATAAACTCTGGAATTCATTTTTCCATCAATGACAACAATCCGTCCAGGCCCTGAGGCAGCAAAGCAGCCCCAAACCATGATGCTCCCTCCGCATGTTTTACAGTGGGGATGAGGTTTTGATGTTGGTGTGCTGTGGCTTTTTTTTTTCCACATATAATGTTGTGTGTTTTTTTCCAAACAACTCAATTTTGGTTTCATCTGTCCACAGAATATTTTGCCAGTAGTGCTGTGGAACATTCAGGTGCTCTTTTGCAAACTTCAAACGTGCTGCAATATTCTTTTTGGACAGCAATGGCTTCCTCCGTGGTGTCCTCCCATGTACTCCATTCTTGTTTAACCCCTTAACGCCGCAGGACGTACATTTACGCCCTGCCCTAGGCGGGCTTTGACACCGCAGGACGTAAATGTACGTCCTCGCGTTTACAGCCCCCCTCCTGTAATACTTACCTCCTCCGGTCGCTCCCACGCTGCTCTGACTCCCGCGGAGTCAGATCAGTGTGATCCCTCCTCCGGCGCTGTGATCAACGCGCCGGTGGCGCCGGAGCAGGGGAAGCGCCTGAAGGGGAGGGGGGGATCCTTTGGATCCCTCTATCTCCCCATCGCCGGGGACCAGGCGGCTGTGGCCAGCATCGCTGGAAGGGTCACAGCCTGACCTTTCCAGCGATGTATGGGGGGTTAACCCCTTAGCTGCCAGGTCGCGACCGGGCACTAATTTGTGCCGATCGCGGCCTATTTCTGGTGGGGGCCGCCATCTTGGATGGCAGCCCCCACCTCTGGGTCCCCCCTGGTCAACTGACTCATCGCGCCATGCGCGATGATGTCAGTTAACCGGGGAACCCCCTAGCTGCAAAGGGATTTCCTATGGAAATCCTTGCAGGAGATAGGGGGGTTCTTTGAACCCCTTTATCTCCTGCTCGGTGGCAGCTAGGGGGTCATGTCTGATATTGCTGGAAAGGCCAGAGCATGGCCTTTCCAATGATATCAAACATGACCATGTTATATGTAAAATAAAAGTGTAAAAAAAGTAAAAATAAAAATAATAAAAAATAATAAATTAAATAATAAAAAATAATAAATATAATAATAAAAAAATTTTTGTTTTTTTTAATGCAGCACTATTGTTCACATTTCAATTATAATGTGAACAATGATGCTTCACTAATCAATTTTTTTTGGGTGGGTTTAGCTAAAATCACACAATTTCTCCCCAAAAAAAAATTGAGTTCCCCGTTCTAATTTTTTTAACAAATCTACCCATAGAATATGACCGCAGAGCCTCGGATAATAAAATTAAAAAAAAAAAACACTTTACACACTGTGGAAGATTGAAATTTTATTGAAAATTCACATTTTTTGTTATAGCATTTTGGCAGGGCATGACATATACATATAATAATGATATATTATTAATCTGCCGAGTCTGCCGGAAAGAACGATATATAATTTGTCTGGGTGGTATAATAATACGTGACTTAAAAATGGTCAAAATGAGCTCAGCAAACTTCTACTTCCGAAACAGCGCCGAAGTTGTAAAATTACTCCCGTCCTTAAGGGGTTAATGATTTCCTCATTGTAGATGTGTCAACAAAAATGTTCGCATGTGCCAGAGATTTCTGTAAGTCTTTAGCTGACACTAGGATTCTTCTTTACCTCATTAAGCATTTTGCGCTGGGCTCTTGCAGTCATCTTTACAGGACGACCACGCCTAGGGAGAGTAGCAACAGTGCTGAACTTTCTCCATTTGTAGACAATCTGTCTTATCGTGGACACTTGAACATAGAAAAATGTCGGCAGATAAGAACCTTTTGGCCCATCTACTCTGCCCAATTACATGGATACTTTACCTGGATTTATCTTCTGTTTAGGATAGCCTTATGCCTATCCCATGCCTGCTTAAATTCAATTACTGTTTTGGCCTCTACCACTTCAACTGGAAGGCTGTTCCATGTATCCACCACCCTCTCAGTAAAATAATGCTTCCTGATGTTACTTTTAAAACTTTGCCCCTCTAATCTAAGACTATGTCCTCTTGTTTGGCTACTTTGTTTCCTTTTAAATACACTCCCTTCCTCTACCTTGTGGATTCCCTTTACGTATTTAAATGTTTCTATCATATCTCCTCTGTCTCGTCTTTTTTCCAAGCTGTACATGTTAAGATCATTAAGCCTTTCCTGGTAACTTTTCTCCTTCAAGCCGTACACCATTTTAGTAGCTCTTCTCTGAACTCTCTCTAAGATGTCTATATCCTTCTGGAGATACGGTCTCCAGTACTGCACACAGTACTCCAAGTGAGGTCTCACCAGTGCTCTGTACAGTGGCATGAGCACTTCCCTTTTCCTACTGCTAATACCTCTCCCTACACAACCAAGCATTCTGCTAGCATTTCCTGCTGCTCTATTACATTGACTACTTACCCTTAGATCCTCTGAAATAATAATCAAGGCTTTTGGAGATACTTTTATAACCCTTTCCAGCTTCATGCAAGTCAACAATTCTTGATCGTAGGTCTTCTGAGAGCTGTTTTCTGCGAGGCATGATTCACATCAGGCAGTGCTTCTTGAAACCAGTAAACCCAAAACTGGTGTGTGTTTTTAAAGGGCAGGACAGCTTTCAGCAACACATCCAATAATATCACACTGATTGGACTCAAGGTTGGCTCACTCCTGGCTCCAATTAGCTCTTGGAGAAGTCATTAGGCTAGGGGTTCACATACTTTTCCCACCCTGCACTGTGAATATTCACATGTTATGTTCAATAAACACATGAAAACATATACAGGGTTATCCAAAGAGATTCGAAAAGTCACCGCACGTTCGGTGACTTTTCGTTCTCTTCAATTCGGTTCCTTTTGCCGATTGCATTTCGGTGACCCTGCGGTGTATTCAGCAAACACCACAGGGTCCCCGAATTGCAGGGAAAGCTGCCGAAACCCTGACGAAAACTCACCGAATGCACGCTGAAAACAAGCAAAAACATCTGGATTAACCTTCGAAGAGGAGCCGAACAGGAGCCGAAAAGGAGCCGAATCACACAGAGCCGAAGCAGCTGTGACGTAGAGGAGGCAGTGAATAAATTAGAAAAACCATTTGTATGAATCTGGGAAAAAGAAACGCTGTTTGCAAAGAAACTACTGAGCGAAAATGTCTGAAATTTTCACAGGAGGTCCAGGGAATGATAATAAAGAGGGCTGTTACAAAAAAATAAGCAAACTGAAAAAAAAAAAAAAAAAAAAATCGGACTTTTAATTTTTTTTTAAAAAATTCAGAAAAATGCTTAAAGTATCCTAAAAAATCTATAAATAAAGAGACTTTTTGCTGCAGAATTTTATAATGAACGGTTTATTAGATATTGAATTAATACGGGAATATTTTTAACATTGAAGTCTATGGATTCTCCTGAATAAATTTGCCGAATTAAACCACCGAATGGCAGGGCATTAGGGGAACCTTTCACTGCTGGTTTGTGTTCTCTGAATAGCCGAAGCAGTGCTTTTTGATGGGGATTTCACTGTCCTCGAACAGGGACCGAACAGGCACCGTATGTTCAGGCAATTCGACAGGATTTGGCGAATTGCCTGCTCTCTGGATAGCCGAATGGCCAGGAAAGGTAACCGAACGCTGATTTTCAGCGTTCGGTTACCTTTCTCAAGCAATTCGAATCTCTTTGGATAACCCTGATAATGTTTGTGTTTTATTATTTTAAGCAGACTGTGTTTTTAAAATTGTTGTGACTTAGATGAAGATCAGAGCACATTTTCTGACCAATTCATGCAAAACTCCACGTAATCCTAAGGGTTCACATACTTTTTCTTGCCATTGTACATACAAATTAACCACTTCAATGCGGAGGACGCGCTGAGTGCGTCCTCCGCATTACGCTGGTATGCGGAGGACGCGCTGAGCGCGTCCTCCCACTGGGGTCAGCGTTCGGCCGGGTTCTTGACAATTCTTGATCGTAGGTCAAGAAGGATATAAACAATTCTTGATCGTAGGTCTTCTGAGAGCTGTTTTCTGCGAGGCATGATTCACATCAGGCAGTGCTTCTTGAAACCAGTAAACCCAAAACTGGTGTGTGTTTTTAAAGGGCAGGACAGCTTTCAGCAACACATCCATAATATCACACTGATTGGACTCAAGGTTGGCTCACTCCTGGCTCCAATTAGCTCTTGGAGAAGTCATTAGGCTAGGGGTTCACATACTTTTCCCACCCTGCACTGTGAATATTCACATGTTATGTTCAATAAACACATGAAAACATATAATGTTTGTGTTTTATTATTTTAAGCAGACTGTGTTTTTTAAAATTGTTGTGACTTAGATGAAGATCAGAGCACATTTTCTGACCAATTCATGCAAAACTCCACGTAATCCTAAAGGGTTCACATACTTTTTCTTGCCATTGTACATACAAATTAACCACTTCAATGCGGAGGACGCGCTGAGCGCGTCCTCCGCATTACCGCTGGTATGCGGAGGACGCGCTGAGCGCGTCCTCCCACTGGGGTCAGCGTTCGGCCGGGTTCCGGCCGATCGCTGGCCCCTCCGGTGCGGGCTGACATCCTCGATGTCAGCCGCGCATCGGAACCGCAGCCGCTGGTATTAGGTGTCATCGCGGCAGCGCGATGACACCTAATTCAGGCGCCCCCCCGCATGTGCGGAAGAGGCGCCTGAAAGGGAGGGGGGAGGTCCTTCGGACCTCTCTCCCTCCCGATCGGCGGCTCTGCGGGGGTTAACCCAGGCATCATTTGGAAGGGCACAGCCTGCCCTTCCAAATGGTGCCTGGCATTAACCCCTGGGGAGCTGGATCGCGAATCGGCGCTGAAAAGCGCCGGTTCGCGATCCTTTCCCGGAGCTGGCCGACATCTTGGATGTCAGCCAAGCCTCCGGGAACTCCCCCTGAGGACTGGCGTCATCGTGCGTAGCACGATGACGCCAGTCCTGGACTTAACCCCTAACTGCCACCAACGGTGGAGATAGGGAGTTCCAATGAACTCCCTATCTCCCGATCCGTGGAAGCTAGGGGTTAAAGTTTGGTATGGTTGGATCGGCCAGAGCATGGCCGTTCCAACGATACCAAACACTACTGTGAAAAAGTTTGTCAAAAAAAAAAAATTAAAAAAAAAAAAAAAAAAAAAAATATAAAAAAAATAATCACTTTTTTTTTTATTTTTTTTGTTTGTTAATGCAGCAATATTGTTCCCATTTCAATTATAATGTGAACAATGATGCTGCACTACCGATTTTTGTATGCGGTGCGTTTGTTAAAAATAGTGTAATTTTCCCCAAAAAAAAAATGTAACGAGACCCCATCTCTAATTTTTTTAACAAGCGCACCCCATACAAAATATAACCGCAATTGCTCGCATGTTAAAATGTGAAAAAAAACACTTTACACATTGTAAATTATTGAAAATACATATTTTATTGCATTTTTTGTTATAATATACAGACATGACATAACGTATACATATAATAATGACATATTATGAATCTACCGAGTCTGACGGAAAGAACGATATATAATATGTCTGGGTCATATACTAAAATAAGCCTTCAAAACACGTTTAAACATGATGAGCAAAACCGGTAAAAATGACCTCAGCACAGGGGCGGGAAAAGCCTCAGCAGCGAAAGGGTTAAAAACAAATATTCCTATTGAAGCCTAGCTAGGAATAAAAAAAATCCCAGTGCTACCCACTATTTCCAAACATGTCAATTTGAGGCACTACCTATAGAGCTCACTGAAAACAAAAGTGGGGTTATTTTTCTTGGAGCGTGGGTAGAAGGGCAATACTCCTCTTAATGAATGGACTGGCAGCAAAATATCCCTTAAATAACATCCAGGTATTAGAAAGCTGGCAGCAGGTTAACTTATACTGACTTAATCACTTTCTGGGCACTCAGGAAGCCAAGGTGGGCAAATAGAAGATAAAAGAAAGCCAAGAGTCTAAGCCCTATACACTCATTGATTTCTAGCCGCTAAACCCTTGCAAAGTTTATAGGAAAAGGAAAGAAGTGCTTGACGTGGGTTTCACCAGAGATGGCTCATCAGGGGTATAGAAATGTATACGGATACTGCAAAAGTTTATACATTTCAAATGCTGGTGCCCTGGACGCGTGGGAGCAGGGCAACCAATCAAAATTGTGTGTTCATTGATTTTATTATCACTTCATTATACAGTTTCAATAGTGATCATTGAGATGAACCAAATACAAAGACAAAGCTCGTCTTGTTATGCATCATGGATGTGAGAACAAATTAGGGTTCTAAATCTAAATTTGAACCAACAATGCCTGAGCTTGAATGCAAATTTGAAAAGGAAATACTAATGTGTAAAATACATCTTATAGGGTTTATGGGAGATGGGGAGCAGAAAGGAGACATTGAGGGTAGGGTTGCCACTTGTACAGGTTTTACCAAGACAGTTCGGGTTTTGAGTCTTGTGTTTGGGTTTCAGGGCAGCTGCCATCCAGATACATGATTTAGCCTGAACTGAGTGCTGAGCACTTACTCAGCGAGCGTTGCAGTTCCCATTCATGTCTCAAGGCAGAGAAGGAAGAACTGCAGCTCCACTGCTCTGAGTCTGCAAGTGCAGAAGCCCCGTTCCCAAGCTACTACATAGTCCTTAACCTACGAGCTGCATAAACATTTCTGCCTCGTTCCCTCCCCCCAGGTATATAGGATGAGGGGCTTTAATACTAGTAAGTGTAGGTAGGTTAGGTGGCTGTATAGTAAGTGTAACAGTAGGTTTGCTGAGGGTGTATAGTATATGTAGGTAGGATGGGGTATATAGCAAGTGTAGGTAGGATGGTGGGTGCATAGAAAGTGTAGTTAGGATGAGGCGGTGTATAAAGTGAATTCAGCATTCACTGCATGGTCTCCAAAGTGCGCCGAATGGATCTGCCAATGCCGCCGATAAACCCACCGAATGCATTTGATAAACCACTGAACGTCGCCGAAAAAACACCAATGCAACCGACAAAAAAAAAGGGATAATAAAAAACAACACACAAAAGGCGTTTAAAACAAAAGTAATGCACGAAAATAATATATAAGGTGTATGAATAACATTAAAAAGGTCTGGTACAGAATTTAAAAAAAAATGACACTTAAAAAAAATCTGAATAAACAAATACAGGAAAATACCTAAAAAAATCAATTAATAAAAAGTATTTTTGCTGCAATCGAAAAGAGTAAACTGTTGTATAAAAACAGGGATTTTTTTTACATTGAAACCTATGGGATTCGCCTGTTTAAACCTGTTGAACGAAAGCACTGAAAATCAGTGCATTTCGCCAACTTTTCGCTGCTGTTCGGTGTTCTCTGAATAGACTATATCAAGAAAAAAATACTCCAGCAGATGGCATTAAATTCTGGCTTTATTCCATCAGCATAGCAGAAAACGTTTTTGACCTGCAACCAGGTCTTTGTCAAGTCTACTAAACATATCTCTACACCTTCTTAATACATCATAGGTAATTAACCATCATTAAAACAGCGTTGTACATAGATTCGTCATTGTAACAACTGTTTTGCAATGATTGTGTCCACAGCACAAGCCGTGCCATTAAAACCAATGTTGCTACCATGTCTCCAATGGTGTCAATTGTAGAGTTATTAATACATTTATCAATCAAATTTATTAAATGCAAAATCTGCTTAATTATTCACTTGACACTTAAGTTAACCTATTCCCATCATTGGACACAATCATTGCAAACAGGTTGTCGGGATTATTATTCATAAGAAACTTATAAGAGACACAAATATCAATCGTTTATATTTTCTAGAAATTCTCCTAAATTCTTTTAATTGTCTGTGTTTTGCTTTGAAGAATACACTAATCAATAATCGGATAAAAATATATATATTTATTACGTATACAAAAGTTTCAATCTCATATCATAACAAAAATTTATAAACCACACAACATCCATCAGCACATAGAAACTAGCTCACAATATATGTATCACCTGTTAGTAATTGCATATATGATTAACCACTTGGCTGCTATGGACGCGCTCAGCGCGTCCAGCCAAATGGTTCTCCTGTGCTACGGACGCACTCAGCGCGTCCGAGCACAGGAGGAGCAGCAATCCGCCGGATCCCGGTGGGGACATTAGATGTCATCGCGGCGACGCGATGACATCTAATGCAGGCACCCCCCGCATGTGCGGAGGAGGCGCCTGAAAGGGAGGGGGGAGGGTCCTTCGGACTCTCTCCCTCCCGATCGCCGCGGAGTAGCGAGTTAAAACAGACACCGCTTGGAAGGGCACAGCCTGCCCTTCCAAACGGTGGCTGTCATTAACCCCTGGGGAGCCGGATCACGAATCGGCGCTGAAAAGCGCCGTTCGTGATCCTTTCCCGGAGCTGGCCGACATCTTGGATGTTGGCCAAGCCTCCGGGAACTCCACCTGAGGACTGGCGTCATCGTGCTATACACGATGACGCCAGTCCTGGAGTTAACCCTAGCTGCCACCAACGGTGGAGATAGGGGGTTCCAATGAATCCCCTATCTCCCGATCCGTGGCAGCTAGGGTTAATGTTTGGTACTGTTGGATCGGCGAGAGCATGGCCGTTCCAACGATACCAAACACCACTGTGAAAAAGTTTTTTAAAAAAAATTAAAATTAAAAATAAAAATAAAAATATTAAAAAAAAATTCTAAAAAAAAACCAAACAAGTTTTTTTTTTTGTTTTGTTAATGCAGCAATATTGTTCCCACTTCAATTATAATGTGAACAATGATGCTGCACTAACGATTTTTGTAATGCGGTGCGTTTGTTAAAAATCGCGTAATTTCCCCAAAAAAAAATGTAACGAGACCCCATCTCTAATTTTTTACCAGCGCACCCCATACAAAATATAACCGCAATTGCTCGCATGTTAAAATGTGAAAAAAAAACACTTTACACGTTGTAAATTATTGAAAATTAATATTTTATTGCATTTTTTTGTTATAATATACAGACAGGACATGACGTATACATATAATAATGACATATTATGAATCTGCCGAGTCTGACGGAAAGAACGATATATAATATGTCTGGGTCATATACTAAAATAAGCCTTCAAAACGCATTTAACATGATGAGCAAAACCGGTAAAAATTACCTCAGCACAGAGGTGTGAAACGCCTCAGCAGCAAAAGGTTAATATCATTTACCTTATCAGTAAGTAACTATACACAAATGGTTAATAAACATTTCTGCTTAATGAAAACAATTACATGTATTTCCCAGCAAACCAATGTTTAACAAGCTAGATCTTGTAGAGATATATGTATCTCTCTATGCTACGTGGATCAACAAAAGATGAGCTATCACTTATTCTATTTTTAGAATGATAAGTAATAAAAACTTATTTAGTGAATCCTCCCCTAATATCGAGAATTAAACTTCTAATCTTCTGCTTTTTATATTGTAGTTATATAATTCCTTGCTTATTAATTTCAATCACAGTAATTTCCAAATTCAATATATATATTTGTATATCATCTTTGCAACAGTGTCTTTAGGATAAATCCTTATATCTGATTCTTCTTCATATCTTTATCTGCAGAATAGAAATATTTTAGATTCTGGATCTAACAATATCTGAGAAATCTCAGTCTATCTGTTGCAAGAATACTCCAAATATATATAATTTATTAACCTTAAATTTGCTCTCTCATACATTACCTCCAATCTGGATTAAATGAGTTACTGCCTTTGAATATTCTTTGATTGTTTTGGAATATGTGAAAATTATCAATGTCAGATAATCAATGCATATGAGTTAGAGATTTGGTGTGAAATCTTGAGTGCATTGTGTCCTGGATGGTCTGCTAGCGATGGTCTGCTTGCGTGAATGCATTATGTCCTGGAATGATCTGACTGCATTGTCGGGTCCTGGAAGTCTGAATGCATTGTCTTGTATGTCTGAATGCCTCTGCAACGAACAGTGCGGCTTCAATTATAGTCAATTTGACGTCACTAACAATCTATTCTCTATATTAAATATATAATATTTACTATCCTCAAGAGGGCAGTGTTGCACTTCAGATTAATTCCACCATTTAATTTTTATATATCTTATCTCAGGTCAAGAGTTCAATCTGACTTACAAAGACCCTCTATTTTCAGTCTTAGACTTTGACTCTGTCCTGTCCAATTTAGATTTATTTTTCCACTCCTCTCAAAGTTTTTACTAGGTCTCTTTATCAGTTGAATTCCTTTCTCTGTTAAAATCACAGAATCTTTTCTTCAGTAATTATACTATTTACCAATCCTATACTCTACAATATTTATTGGAGCATCTATTTTCTACTGTAAATATAATAAAATATACCTTGATTATAAGAATATATTTTGAGAATATAAACATACATTACAAAGATTTTAACTTTTATTCCTATACCCAAAGAGAAAATATCTTTTTGTTTTGAAGACTTAAGACAAACCAATAAAATTAATTATGACAGGTCTAGCACTTAGCTTCAACATTATATCACACAAAGACATTTTAAGGTTCCCTCATGTCTGGCATTTATAGAAACAAAAACATTCTTAAAATTTCACCTAGCCGTGAACTATTTAAAAAAATCTCTGTTCATTTCTAAAACTAGGGAAAATTGAAAAAGAAAAAACTTTCCATTTAAAACAAAATGGCTACAGGCATCCCTTTTAATTTTTCCTCTGTAATATACCCGACAAGGTGTTACAATGATGAATCTATGTACAACTCCGCTGTTTTTAATGATGGTTAATTACCTATGATGTATTTAAGGTGTAGAGATATGTTTAGTAGACTTGACAAAGACTGGTTGCAGGTCGAAACGTTGTTCTGCTATGCTGATGAAATAAAGCCAGAATTTAATGCCATCTGCTGGAGTATTTTTTCTTGATATTGTGCTATGTCCTTGGAGTGACGACTTTCCAGTGGCAGCTCGAAGGTGGGTGGTAGCAACCTGAACTGAACTTTATTCTCTGAATAGACTAACCATTACGTCTTTATGGGGAATTTCACTGCTGCCGAATTGCACCGTATTTTGCTGGCAATTCACCAATATTTGGCGAATTGCCATTAAAATTGCACCGTTCAGTGCAATTTGGTGGCCAATTCGGCTATATCTGAATAACCCCTTAAGACTGTTTTTTCAGCTATGTCAAAGTTATTCAAAAGTCAAAATGCACTCAGGTATAGGCTGTGCCATATACCAGGATAGAACAAAAGATATTGACTGAGATAGTAAGTAAAATTTTACTTTTATTGGAAGCTAAAAAACTGAACAACATAATGACAAACCAAGGAAAGGATAAAAAGTCTCTGTGGCTCCGGTCAGCGTAATAAATGCCACATAGGGTACTAGGTGGACATAGATAAGTCTCTCATAGGGGATACAAACAGACAAATAACCTAAATTGTGTCAACTACTAGAAACGCGCCTTTGTGGGTCTGCATAATAGGACAGAGATAAGCCTGCTATAGAGAGAGTTCCCAATAGGATGAGTGGAAAATGAAATTGCAATAGGTAAGAGAAGGTTGAGGCCCAAAATCAATGCTAGGAGCACTACCAGCTTAGAGCCAACCCACCCCAAAATTAACACCAAGCTACAGAGACTAAAAAAATATTAAAATCAAACACAATCTGCATGGGAGTAAGCACTCCATCACTCGACGTATTTTGCCATAAACCCTGGCGTCCTCGGGAGCCTGCAGGAAGTAATGCTCAGTCTGGCAGCATAACAAGAAATAAGCAACCTGCATCTTTACAAATAGCAAAATGATGGCCAATCCGAATGTTCCACTTCTTACTGGAATAAGTATATTTTTTTCTGTAATAGATAACGCAGGAGTCTCTGGCATCAGTGCTCATAGCTTGTAAAAACATCTTAAAAGGCGGGGGGGGGGGGCTGCATGGGTCCTGCTTATCCTATATTGCTATGCATCCTAGACTTTTATTTTTTGTTACATTTTAAATATATTATCTTCGGTATTATTTCAGTTTTCAAGTTTACGCATTCAAATTGAACTCTTAAGCAAAGCAATTATGTTTTGTTTTCCTTTATAGATTGTAACTACTCAATGGTCCATGTGTTGAAACCCTAATGAAATGTGCTGGGGAAACCAAGGATCTCCGCACCCAAATAAAAACAATTCAGCGAAGCCTGTGCAGGATCAAAATATATCCCTCTGTGCCCCATATCCCCTTATATAAAAGATCTACATCTAGTTTGAATGGAGCAGACAAAGCAGCATGCAGCCTGTTAATACACAACGCATAGCTGCCCGTTACGCACACACAACGCATGGCAGTCCGTTACGCACAATCAACGCGTGGCAGCCCGTTACGCACACACAACGCATGGCAGTCCGTTACGCACAATCAACGCATGGCAGCCCGTTACGCACACACAACGCATAGCAGCCCGTTACGCACACACAACGCATAGCAGCCTGTTACACACACACGCATGGCAGCCTGTTACGCACACACGCATTGCAGCCTGTTACGCACACAACGCATGGCAGCCTGTTACGCACACAACTCATGGCAGCCTGTTACGCACACAACGCATGGCAGCCTGTTACGCACACAACGCATGGCAGCCTGTTACGCACACAACGCATGGCAGCCTGTTACGCACACAACGCATGGCAGCCTGGTACATTTATTTATTTATAAAGGATTTCGCCAGGAAGGATACATTGACATTTCTTTCTTTTTCAAGTATGTCCTGGGTTCAAGAACATTGAAATGTTACAGTCGTTACAGAAATACAAAGTAATACAATGCAAGATATTAAAAACACAAATATACATATTAACAGAAAATAAATATGTAGGAAATAGTCATTATGTTACATGTTTACAGGTGCATTCCGTATTGAGGTGTGTTAATAGAGATCTCTTAAGTGACTTTAGACTGGGGGAAGATTTGATGGCGTCTGGGAGGTTATTCCATAACTGTGGTACATAGTTACATTTCTAAAGCATTAACAAGTTCCGTAGCGCTGTACAATGGTGAGACAGAATAACAAATATACATACAAGTTAAACACACAGAACATAAGAGAGAGGCCCCTACTCGAGAGTTTACAATCTAAGAGACAACATACATAATGCATGGCAGCCTGGCGGTATACATACACTACATGGCAGCCTGATGGTATACATACACTACATGGCAGGCTGGTGGTATACATACACTACATGGCAGGCTGGTGGTATACATACACTACATGGCAGCCTTGTGGTAAACATACACTACATGGCAGCCTTGTGGTATACATACACTACATGGCAGCCTTGTGGTATACATACACTACATGGCAGGCTGGTGGTATACATACACTACATGGCAGCCTTGTGGTATACATACACTACATGGCAGCCTTGTGGTATACATACACTACATGGCAGCCTTGTGGTATACATACACTACATGGCAGGCTGGGTGTTGTATACATACACTACATGGCAGCCTTGTGGTATACATACACTACATGGCAGCCTGGTGGTATACATACACTACATGGCAGCCTTGTGGTATACATACACTACATGTCAGCCTTGGGGTATACATACACTACATGGCAGCCTTGTGGTATACATACACTACATGGCAGCCTTGTGGTATACATACACTACATGGCAGCCTTGTGGTATACATACACTACATGGCAGGCTGGTGGTATACATACACTACATGGCAGCCTGGTGGTATACATACACTACATGGCAGCCTTGTGTATAACATACACTACATGGCAGGCTGGTGGTATACATACACTACATGGCAGCCTGGTGGTATACATACACTACATGGCAGCCTGGTGGTATACATACACTACATGGCAGCCTTGTGGTATACATACACTACATGGCAGGCTGGTGGTATACATACACTACATGGCAGGCTGGTGGTATACATACACTACATGGCAGCCTGGTGGTATACATACACTACATGGCAGGCTGGTGGTATACATACACTACATGGCAGCCTGGTGGTATAACATACACACATGGCAGGCTGGTGGTATACATACACTACATGGCAGCCTTGTGGTATACATACACTACATGGCAGCCTTGTGGTATACATACACTACATGGCAGCTGGTGTTATACATACACTACATGGCAGCCTTGTGGTATACATACACTACATGGCAGGCTGTTTATACATACACTACATGGCAGCCTTGTGGTATACATACACTACATGGCAGCCTTGTGGTATACATACACTACATGGCAGCCTTGGGGTATACATACACTACATGGCAGCCTTGTGTATACATACACTACATGGCAGGCTGGTGTTATACATACACTACATGGCAGCCTTGTGGTATACATACACTACATGGCAGGCTGGTGTTATACATACACTACATGGCAGCCTTGTGGTATACATACACTACATGGCAGGCTGGTGTTATACATACACTACATGGCAGCCTTGTGGTATACATACACTACATGGCAGCCTTGTGGTATACATACACTACATGGCAGGCTGGTGGTATACATACACTACATGGCAGCCTTGTGGTATACATACACTACATGGCAGCCTGGTGTAACTATGCAGTATTGCTTCATGTAATGTACAATGTCAGGAAATGTATAAGCGCAGTAAAGCTTTGCCCGGGTTTACTCTGATTATTTACTACATTTTCCTGCATAAAATCGTGAACATCGTGAAAAGCCCACAGGGCAGTACAAAAGCAAGTAGTTAGCTCAGCACCACTGAGCGCTATAAAAATCAATGGATAATAGCCGAGCTTGTATGCGCCGTTTTCCACCAAAGAACGTTATATCCCTGCCTGGGCGGGCATTTAAGTATGAGAACGCTGCCACACCGCTCTCCCTAACGCGCTTGCGCAGTTTTATTACCAGCATACTCCAGCAGTGTAACTGATGAAGCGCATGGGCCGCGACCTTTCACCCCTGACATCCGTGTTTACAACGCCGTGTTTGTGCGCAGGCGTGATGCAGTGCACGATTGAGCAAATTAGCCTCCATTGCTGAGCTATTGATCGGACGCCATAAAGCAGACGGGGGTTCAGCCTGTAAGTATAAGCGCGAATTCCTTTTTATTATTATTCATGTACGTTAACGTGTTTCCGAATTCATACCGAGCTGGAGAGATTTGAGCGGAGCGAACAGACAAACGTGTGTCTCCCCCTGCGGTAATGACGAGCCTCTCCCCTCCCATAAACGTACAAGCGGCTTGTAATGTCCCTGCTAGATGCATGTCTGTAGGAATTCACCCTGGCCAAATGTCACTGCTTCCCCAGCCACCATGTCTGCGTGGATGATCGGACTGTTTCTGCGTGGAGATGGTGACTGTAGGAATCCTGCTGCCTATGCTGTGCTGTAAATGCTCCATTGGGGATATCCATCAAGTTACAGGCGCGGTTTAAGGCTTTGTAAAAAGACAACTGTCAGAGATTAAGACGATCCATCAGTGAGTGACCAGTGCCCATGCTGATCAGACTCAAAGGCCAACATCACCATTTTTAAAGAGAATGTGGCACTCCTAAGGCGTTTCGGGGAAGCCGATTTGTTGGGATGTAAGCTGTGGTTATGTTTCAGCCTTCGTCTGTGACCTGGCCAAAACGTTGCCTCATGTTACATCCAAATTAACCTGCTTCATTGAACCACCTTAGCAGTGCCTACAAGTCCTTTAGTCATGGTGGCAGAGTGCTCCCACCCATGTCTATTGCCAGCATAGCTGTTCCTTCAGTGCTACATTTAATTTATTGGTCACATATTGGGCCCCAGATGCTTGCTGATGGACATTCCTTAGGGCAGGTGATACCTCTGCTTTAATATGCATTCCTGGGGAGGGCGACTGGTTCTTTCCACCCCTAAATAAGCTTCTAATATCTATGAATGTTACATTATGTTTATGAAGTTTCTTTTCTCGCCTGTTTTTAAGGTTCAGAATGGCTGAAACTACAGATCCTCAGATGTTTGAAGAGATGTTTGCCAACCGCTTTACAGCGAGTGACGAGGAGTATCAGGCTTATGTAAAGAGTACACAAGACCAGCCCCCAATTGTAGAAAATTGGAGGGCAGGCAACCAAAGACCTCAGGACAGGTAACTGTGTTGTTGCAGTATTCTATCCTCAAATCCGAACATTTTATTCTGCTTGTTTTCAAAGTCAAGTGGCATCAATTGTATAAACATAGTAATAATTACCTCTGTATCTCACATGAATCACAACTGCATTTACTAGTCTAAGCCACTGTTTCTCAAACCTGTCCTCAGGACCCCCAACCAGGCCAGATTTTACAGATCATCTTGGGGAAATGCAGACTGAATCCTGTAATCACTGAGCAGCAAATCATATCATCTGTGCTTCACATATCTGACAAACCTGGCCTGGTTGGGGGTCCCGAGGAGAGGTTTCAGAAACACTGTTCTAAGCTACTTAGCTGCAGCGCCAGGTGACTAGTCTCATGGTCTATATAGGTTACACAAAAGCATTTCAAAGTAGAATAAAGAGCAATTACAAATTAGTTTTTAAAAAAAACCAGTGCCCCAAACATTGTGAAGGCAAAATGCTGTAGGACCCCCCCCCCCAAAAAAACCCCAACACATTAATATGGGGTTCTGCAGTTCCCATGCTGCTAAGGCATTCATTAGATTGGCTGAACCTGTGGGAAATGCAAGGCCAGGTATGCTTGCCCCTGCTAACCATGAGGCTCTCCTGCAATTTCTAAAATCTTTTTTTTTTTTTCCAGGAGGATTGTGTAGTCAAAAAGATCCCCGTGGTCTTTTCACTAGACCTCGGCCAATCTTGCAATTGAGTCCTATGGACTTCAGGGTCTATGAAGTGGATCGTCTTCTAGGAATAAAAAGCCAGACTTTACATGCACCGATCATGAACCATAGCCCACAAGATATTTTGAAACCACATCTTCTATGATGATCAAGCCATCATTGGCTTTAAGCTTGGGGGTTATGTAGTAGTTCCAAAACATCTGGAAGTCCAGGGTTGCTGACACTTAATGGGTGTCAATGGGACTTAATGGGAAGTCCAGGGTTGCTAACATTTCTCTTAATTGCAGATATAGAGACCGACAAAACAGAGGATGGGAAGGAAGACGTGATTGGTCAAGCAGTTACAATCAGCCCCGAGGTGGTGGAAGAAGCTGGGGTAACCACTACAATGAGCACAGGCAGGAAGGACGCTATGGATATAACCCTGGAAACCAAAAGTTTTACTCTGACAGATACTAGGAGAGAAGAAACTTTATGTTGGGACTTCATGACTTTTTTTTTTTTTTTTTTTTTTGTGTGTGTCCGTGTTATGTCAACAATGAATTTATTAAATGCTTGTAGCTCAATCATTTCTTTTACATCCTTCTTGTTAGATTTCCTGATCTGTTGGTAAATCTACAACTTTCCATAACGGCGGGAGACTTTAAAACATTCTGGGCCATATTACAATGTTGGTGCTAACTTAACCAGAGCTGTTGTAAACTTGACAACTCCATAGATAATGGCTCTGGTAAATCTACAACCGCTCTGGTTACACTAGCACCAACTTTGTAATATGGCCCTCTCTATCCAATTTCATCGGTTTTGTGGCCCTCGATGTTGTGAAGAAACTTCTGGTTGTATGTGGAATGGCATGAAGACTAAGTTTTTGTATTGTGTATTAATCACATGTTGTGGCATTCTCACAGCCCCTTCTAAGGCTGGGGGTCAGACAAACGCAGTGCGAACATGCGTTGAGCTGCACTTTATAACAGCCGTAGTAGCAGCAAATAACATCAAATATAGGGTACGGCTGCACGAAAGTTCGGCCGCGCAACGCTAGCGGCAAACTAATGCATTTTTTCGAACGTGGAACCGCTAGTACTGATGCAGAGTGTGCCCGTGATTAGGAGACGTCAGACGCTGCAAATGTCCGGCTTACATCACGTTCATTTGTTTTTCATAGCTCCGTCACAAAATACGGCCGACATTGCGCATCGTATGACCCTAGCCTAACTCTTGCTGCCACAGTGTTACACAGACATGATGCTGTATTTAGTGTTCCATGGCTAGTAGAAAAATCCATATGAAAGTCTCTCCTGGTCTGGTACCTAATCTTCTGCTTCAACCTCCATGCTTGAGTGATTAACACTTTAAAAACCATCTTTTTTTAATTGAATCTGCAGGAGTGCGGTTTTTAGATACAATCTGAAGAGCTTTAATTTGTGCTAAAGCAAACTTGCACACGATATGAAACCAAAATGACTCCTATAGCTCTTGCTTCATCTTGGCTCAAGTAACCAAGCAAGTTGTGAAAGTACGAACCTTGAAACAAGTTTTTTTTTTATCTGGATTGGTTCCATTTCCTGGATAAACATTGAACATGTAATTAAATACAAAGAACAGAACTTGTATTAGGCTTTATTCATAGTCTGATACACCGCATAAGGCAGTATCCTTGTTTGGATAAGATCAATAGAAAAATACTGCATGCTTGAGCAGAATACTTATTCTCTAACTTTGTTAATTCACTTTTACCCATTGCACAGCACTGCAGGAAGCAACACTATATAGCTTTCCAGATGTACTATAGTATGGGGCATTACAACACATACAACACGAGGGAATCTCTTCACATTGGCAGCCCTGCCAGCTGGCACAATCAGTATTGGCTCTGGGTGGTTAGGATAGGCAAGGGCAGAGCCATGTTTAGTATGACTGTCACTGAGGAATGAGGGAATGCTTTTCCAAGTGTGTCAAGTAGCAAACATCTTTTGGAAGCTGAAATTAGAATTCTTGACAAACTAAGGGCCAGCTGCAGATTATATAACAGTACTTTACAGATCTTTAATTTTGGGAAATAAAAGCTTGCCGTTTATTACAAAACTGTGCCAACTGGCTAAGAATTTAGATCTGGCTTTTAAGTAATTTCTGTACAAGGAACGATTTGAGACTGTCAGCTTCCGGACACTTCTCTTAACTTCGCTAAAACGGTTTCCGGTGTAATTGCAGCAGAAATTTTAACAATCTTCTCCCTCGATTTAGCACCCTGGAGAAACAGATTAAAATGTTAAGTTATATAAGATACAACAACACTGGGTATTCATAAAAACACCATTGTTTAGTCATTCTACAGACACCAGTGAATATCACCATTGTTGGAACCGCGGTAAATGTCAGATCGCAATTGGAAAATCAAAGAAACTTCTGCCGTAACCCCCCCCCCCCCCATCATGATCGCCAAAGTTTTAATGTGGTTGCAATACTACTAAACTGCAATCTGTAAATAACTCCCGGTGTGTACATTGTGCCAGAGGCCAAGACATTATGCATGTTTGTTTTGCATACAATAGAGGCCTGCAACATTTTTTTTTTTTTATAATGCCTTTGAACATAAAGCCATCACATCCACAATCATACACTGTACCTTTGAAATGAAACATGATGTGATAAGTGTGTTTCTGCAACTTTGCACCTTTTGTGAGGTGCAACAAAGCTTTCTGTGTATGAATGGGTACTTACCTTCTCAAGAACTACGTCGCTTTTTCTTACTTCGAGAACCTTTGAAAGATAGCGGCATAACTCTGCATTTGCCTCTCCTTCAGTAGGAGGAGCAGCAATCGCAACACCTACTGCCTCAGCTGTCACATCTGAAACAAGATCAGTTGCATACGCTTTAGAAAACACAGAATTATTGAAACACAGGTATTACATTTTTAACGTGACACCTTTATCCTGATACATAGTTTCTCTTATGGCATTAACCAGAAGAAAAATAACGCAACAGTACAGTATTAAGGCACTAATACCAGAGAGGAAAAATATTTTTTTGCTGAAACCTGTATAATGTGGCCCTTCCATACATTAAAAATAAATGCCAATCTCACCAGTAAATATGCCACCCACTACCTATTTGGAGAGGGGTATTTTTTTCCCTTAAAGAGACACGCTACTCGTCCTGACCACGTTACATTTATAAAGTGAAAAGTGGTCAGGATGTGAGGCGTGCCCCAGCTTCACCGATCTAGCAAAAACACTGGGTGACGTGGAGAAGATTCCTCCAACCCAAGCAGGGCAATATTAGCTATCGGGTATGTGAGCATTAAGTGGCCCTAGCACATGACCCCCCCATATTACAATCTAAACGCTAACCGGTTAGAAAACCCACTAGCGTATCAGGATTGCGTTAATGGGAACAGACTGTACTTTACGCTCCCTGTTATCCATAGGGAGCACAAACCGTAATTAGCGTTAGGATTACAAAGTTCTAAACATGAATTATGCTCCGCTGCGGTTAACTAAAAAGTTAGCACCGGCTTCTAGCTGTGGGTAACTGATACGGTTTCTGCGGAAACCGTTACCTCTCATCCCACAGCGAGGACGGCATCCCAATCCGTCACTTCTGGCCACCAGGGGCAGAATGAGATGGGGGGAAAAAGTCCACATCTCTCTCTCCCCCCCCCCCCCCCTCCGTGATCAATCCACAGACCTGCAGGATCTCACATGAGGCGCAATCCTGCAAGTCAACAGACCCGGCAGCACAAGCCTCCATGAAATCCTATGAACTCCAGGAGGGGAGGCCTGTTAGCGCTGCCTCGACTATCCTATGGCTTAGTGCTATTACGGGGCAGGCTGCTGAATCAGTGATTGCCCTGTAATATGCAGCTTAAATGGGGACGCTAAGAGGAAATCTGCAGGAGCAGGTTTTTCACCTTAGCATCCCCGCTTTAGTGGGCACTCCATAATCATGTCCCCAGCAGCCAGGATTTTTAATTTCCCAGCAGCTGGTCATCAGTAAACAGATAGCATGCCGACATCTCTCTCTCGCACCAATTGGTCTCAGAGAGGCAGATGATCGATCAGATCTTCGCATGTGCGCAACTCCGATCCATTGTTCTGTGCAGGCGCTGCAGAACTTGCATACTTAAAGTGTGCAAGTCCCGTTGTGGTGAGCAACTTGCGGCTTCTACACTACGCAAGTTGTGTACAAGTGCAAATAGCGTTCGAAAGTTCAGGGACTACTGGGTTTGGGAGTCCCTGAGCTGAAGAGGACAAGATCTGGGCGGCAAAAGGGAGAAAAGGTGAGTAATTATATATATATATTTATATATAATATTATTTAAGGACAAAAGGAAGTTTTAATAGTAAACAATTAAATCTTGTACCCCATATACGAATGGGGCCAAAACGTGAGGAGCTTAAATTACCAGCGTATGATAGGATTAAACCTTCGTTGAGAATATAGAGAGACGCGAGAACAAGAGGAAGTGGCTATTTTTATCTTGCCGAACTGGCTAATGAGACTGATGCCACTAAATGCTGGTAATCAATAAATTTACTGTAATTTAGATAATAAGTTCTATAAAAATATTCTTTATTGATATATTTGACATGTACAACACAAATAAACGTGTAAACAGATAGTGAGTGATAAGTGTTATGGTGCTAATGACTACCTAATGATCTAAGTATGATAGCATGGCAAGCTTACAAGTACGCCCTGTAGATAATATGTATATTAACCTAGCAAGCAAACATCCAAAGAGTTTGAGTATCATGAACTAGTAGAGTAGACCCTTTGGATATTGAATAATTACGATAAATGGTTAACATAATTCACCACTCTGACTTTCTTAATAATGGGCATACTAATACAGGTGCATATCACTAGATTGATAGGCAATCACAGAATTGGGCCCGCTAATGGTATAGCAATGGGAAAAATAAATGTGTATACACTATTTAGGGATTAATCGAAAATGTAAATCGTTCAAAAACTCGATTTGTAGGGATATGAACCTTGTCAAGATAGGTTGTAAATAAACACTCTATTAGAGATATACTTATAGCCGGTTATGCTTCTTAAATAAATAGCGTTGATACTGGCTATATTCGATACAGACCATTGGGAAAACAATATTACTTGTCAACTGTATCCCCACAGTATGTGCCCCAATTCAGCATTAAACGAATTGTTCCCAGATCAGACAGAGTTCAAATCCTTAGCTCTCTGGTGTCACACGTGATTGAGCAACAGTCGCTTGGGAGTAGTACAAATGAGACCCTTTATGAATAATTAGCTATTAGCCAAACCACGAAAATTGGGAGTTCTTATAGGAAAAATTATTGCAATTGTATTGACAAAAACGTGGTGGTCCCTAAAACGAAGGGGACATCAATTAGTACTTATTTGCCCCCTAAGTGAATACACATTCGTATAGAACCCAAAGCGTCTATTATTAGGGTTGGTTGGAATTGACTCCCTGTTTGGCACGCGTACCAAGATTATCAACAATCGTTTTTACGGTATACAAATTAGACCCATTAGAAAAAGAAGGGGGAGATGTCTGTTCGCCAATCCACTGTTGTATAGATATTTATAAGGTTTAAAGCAGTCGTGTTTGCACCATAAAATGTCAGACAAAATACAACGATTAGCAATTGACAATCTGCTTAGTTGCCCGTAAATAGGTACACATTGCTTGTATAGCCCAAGGCATCTATTATTGGGACACAGAATGGAATTAATTAATTAGCAGAGATTTGATTCATTGCCACAACATGATATTAATCCCAAAAATAGGAGAATCATCCAAATGCAGTTAGCGGTTTGCTGGATTGCCCTCTAAATATATACACATTACTTTAAAAGTCTAGTGCGTCTATCATCAGGGTTGGTTAGAATTAATTCCCTATTGCCACACTTATCTAATTGTCAGCATTTCGTATTTAAAGATATACAGAATATAACCCTTTGGGAAACAGGATAGCTATTCGCCAACCCATATAAGTATAAATACTTGTAGGAATTGTAACAATTGTATTTCCACAATATAATATTGATCACCAAAAAAAGGCCGATTTGCAGTTGGCAATTTGCTTAATTGCCCCTAAATAGGTACACGTTAGCATATGAAGCCCAAGGCTTCTATTGTTTGAACTCCGAGTAACAAAGAATTTGGCAATAAGTCGGTGGATGCCGCAAATACAACTGGAGTGCAACCCGCACATAGATTGCCTATAATTGCCATCACATAAAGATGCTGATTTATATGATAGATATATGCTGCATGATAGCAATCATACGATCATTGACGCTCTGGACGAAGCCGGTTATGCGGCGAAACGCGCGTTAGCGTAGCAACAGTAGTATTGGCTATGGCCATATATTGGTTTTAATCATTTAGCACGGGGTGCACTTATTCATTTTTTGGCGACTCTAATGATCGTATGATTGCTATCATGCAGCATATATCTATCATATGGGTGGCAATTATAGGCAATCTATGTGCGGGTTGCACTCCAGTTGTATTTGCGGCATCCACCGACTTATTGCCAAATTCTTTGTTACTCGGAGTTCAAACAATAGAAGCCTTGGGCTTCATATGCTAACGTGTACCTATTTAGGGGCAATTAAGCAAATTGCCAACTGCAAATCGGCCTTTTTTTGGTGATCAATATTATATTGTGGAAATACAATTGTTACAATTCCTACAAGTATTTATACTTATATGGGTTGGCGAATAGCTATCCTGTTTCCCAAAGGGTTATATTCTGTATATCTTTAAATACGAAATGCTGACAATTAGATAAGTGTGGCAATAGGGAATTAATTCTAACCAACCCTGATGATAGACGCACTAGACTTTTAAAGTAATGTGTATATATTTAGAGGGCAATCCAGCAAACCGCTAACTGCATTTGGATGATTCTCCTATTTTTGGGATTAATATCATGTTGTGGCAATGAATCAAATCTCTGCTAATTAATTAATTCCATTCTGTGTCCCAATAATAGATGCCTTGGGCTATACAAGCAATGTGTACCTATTTACGGGCAACTAAGCAGATTGTCAATTGCTAATCGTTGTATTTCGTTTGACATTTTATGGTGCAAACACGACTGCTTTAAACCTTATAAATATCTATACAACAGTGGATTGGCGAACAGACATCTCCCCCTTCTTTTTCTAATGGGTCTAATTTGTATACCGTAAAAACGATTGTTGATAATCTTGGTACGCGTGCCAAACAGGGAGTCAATTCCAACCAACCCTAATAATAGACGCTTTGGGTTCTATACGAATGTGTATTCACTTAGGGGGCAAATAAGTACTAATTGATGTCCCCTTCGTTTTAGGGACCACCACGTTTTTGTCAATACAATTGCAACAATTTTTCCTATAAGAACCCCCAATTTTCGTGGTTTGGCTAATAGCTAATTATTCATAAAGGGTCTCATTTGTACTACTCCCAAGCGACTGTTGCTCAATCACGTGTGACACCAGAGAGCTAAGGATTTGAACTCTGTCTGATCTGGGAACAATTTGTTTAATGCTGAATTGGGGCACATACTGTGGGGATACAGTTGACAAGTAATATTGTTTTCCCAATGGTCTGTATCGAATATAGCCAGTATCAACGCTATTTATTTAAGAAGCATAACCGGCTATAAGTATATCACTAATAGAGTGTTTATTTACAACCTATCTTGACAAGGTTCATATCCCTACAAATCGAGTTTTTGAACGATTTAAATCTTCGATTAATCCCTAAATAGTGTATACACATTTATTTTTCCCATTGCTATACCATTAGCGGGCCCAATTCTGTGATTGCCTATCTGTCAATCTATCAATCTAGTGATATGCACCTGTATTAGTATGCCCATTATTAAGAAAGTCAGAGTGGTGAATTATGTTAACCATTTATCGTAATTATTCAATATCCAAAGGGTCTACTCTACTAGTTCATGATACTCAAACTCTTTGGATGTTTGCTTGCTAGGTTAATATACATATTATCTACAGGGCGTACTTGTAAGCTTGCCATGCTATCATACTTAGATCATTAGGTAGTCATTAGCACCATAACACTTATCACTCACTATCTGTTTACACGTTTATTTGTGTTGTACATGTCAAATATATCAATAAAGAATATTTTTATAGAACTTATTATCTAAATTACAGTAAATTTATTGATTACCAGCATTTAGTGGCATCAGTCTCATTAGCCAGTTCGGCAAGATAAAAATAGCCACTTCCTCTTGTTCTCGCGTCTCTCGAAGTTTTAATAGTGTTGCTTTAAGATAATTCATGGGACCGATTACCAGCCAGATAGTCACTGACCTCCACTGATTACTCAGGTCAGTGTGCAAAATAACTGAGGGCAGGCTGACCTCTACCACTATATGATAGAAAAAACGATTTCATGCCTATTCTCTATCAGGGCGGCTACATAGACCAGAAGAATCCAGCCTGCTTCATGTATAAAACATAACAAGAAAAAAAGGTTGTCATTTGCACTCGCCACTGTAGCTCCATGCAAAACAAAACCAGAGGTTTTGGTTTACTTGAATGGCCATTAAAGTGTAAGCCCACCTGCCACATCACAGCACCTCTGGGTCAGGTGAGTCCTACCTAAGAAAACCAAGAGCTGCTTTTCTAAGCAACCAGATATGCTCATGCTGCTTATCAGCCAAGCTGCAAACTGATGGGTTAACATTTATACCCTCACCAGGAACAATTCAACTTTGGGATAAGGCTGGGGTCAGACGAACGCAGTGCGAACGTGCGTTGAGCCGCACTTTATTAAGGCCGTAGTAGCAGCAAATGATGTCCAATGACGGCCAATATACAAAGTTCGGCCGCGCAACGCAAGCGGCAAACTAACGCATTTTTTTTAGAGAACTTGGAACCGCTAGTACTGACGCACAGAGTGCGCTGCATTGGCATAGCGGCGTGTGTGCGTGACTAGGAGACGTCAGACGCTGCACATGTCCGGCCAACATCACGTCCATTTGTTTTTTATAGCTCCGTCAAAAAATACGGCCGAAATTGCACATCATATGACCGCTATCGCGTCTTCCGTGAAAAAATGCGTTCGGACGCATCAACGCACTTTTTGACGGTAGACGTGAAAAATGCGTTCGTCAGACCCTAGCCTGAAAAATAAAACACGGAAAGGGGCAGCAGAGTGTATAAATATAAACCCATCAATTGGTCTATGACTGAACCGATAAACAGATTTAAAAAAGGAAAAACACCACTGTAAAAAAATGAATGCAATTAAGACATCAGGGCCACCAAACACACTGAAGGAACCAGGGTGCTCCAGGTTAAGATGAAATCTGGGAACCCATGAATAAAAAAATAAAATGTTTATGGAAAAAGCTGATGAATAGGATTATAGACATGCAAAACGCCGTTACTGTACTCCTGAATTCATGGTGCAGAAGACAGTACATACAGTGGCAAGAAAAAGTATGTGAACCCTTTGGGATTACGTGGAGTTTTGCATGAATTGGTCATAAAATGTGCTCTGATCTTCATCTAAGTCACAACAATTTGAAAAACACAGTCTGCTTAAAATAATACAACACAAACATTAGTTTTCATGTGTTTATTGAACATAACATGTAACCATTCACAGTGCAGGGTGGAAAAAGTATGTGAACCCCTAGCCTAATGACTTCTCCAAGAGCTAATTGGAGCCAGGAGTGAGCCAACCTTGAGTCCAATCAGTGTGATATTATTGGATGTATTGCTGAAAGCTGTCCTGCCCTTTAAAAACACACACCAGTTTTGGGTTTACTGGTTTCAAGAAGCACTGCCTGATGTGAACCATGCCTCGCAGAAAAGAACTCTCAGAAGACCCACAATCAAGAATTGTTTACTTGCATGAAGCTGGAAAGGGTTACAAAAGTATCTCCAAAAGCCTTGATGTTCATGTGTCCACGGTAAGACAGACTGTCTACAAATGGAGAAAGTTCAGCACTGTTGCTACTCTCCCTAGGCGTGGTCATCCTGTAAAGATGACTGCAAGAGCACAGCACAGAATGTTTAATGAGGTAAAGAAGAATCCTAGAGTCCTAGAGAGCTAAGGCTAGGGTCAGACTAACGCAGTATCAACGTGCGTTTAGCAGCACTAAATCACGGCCGTGCTAGCAGCAAATGACGTCCAATGCCGGGCAGCATACGAAGAACGGCCGCACAAAAGTGCGGCTGCGCAACGCAAGTGGCAAACGAACGCATTTTTTCGAGAACGTCAAACCGCTAGTACTGACGTACAGAGTGCGCTGCGTCCGCTAGCGGCGTGTGTGCGTGATTAGGAGACGTCAGATGCTGCTAATGTCCGGCCAACATAACGTCCAGACACAAAAAGTGTTTTATTGATGATCCATACAAAATCACGGACGAAAATGCGCATCGTATGACCGCTATCGCGTATTCCGTGAAAAAATGCGTCCATTCGTTCGAACGCACTTTTTCACGGACAACGGGAAAAATGCGTTAGTCTGACCCTAGCCTAAAGACTTCCAGAAATCTCTGGCACATGCTAACATTTTTGTTGACACATCTACAATAAGGAAAACATTAAACAAGAATGGAGTACATGGGAGGACACCACGGAGGAAGCCATTGCTGTCCAAAAAGAATATTGCAGCACGTCTGAAGTTTGAAAAAAAGAGCACCTGGATGTTCCACAGCACTACTGGCAAAATATTCTGTGGACAGATGAAACCAAAATTGAGTAGTTTGGAAAAACACACAACACTATGTGTGGAGAAAAAAAGGCACAGCACACCAACATCAAAACCTCATCCCCACTGTAAAATATGGCGGAGGGAGCATCATGGTTTGGGGCTGCTTTGCTGCCTCCGGGCCTGGACGGATTGTTGTCATTGATGGAAAAATTAATTCCAGAGTTTATCAAGACATTTTGCAGGCAAACGTACGACCATCTGTCCGCCAACTGAAGCTCCGCAGAGGATGGGTGACGCAACAGGACAATGACCCAAAGCATACAAGTAATTCAACAAAAGAATGGCTTCAACAAAACAAAATCCGCCTTCTGGAGTGGCCCAGTCAGAGTCCTGACCTCAACGCGATTGAAATGCTGTGGCATGACCTTTTAAGAGAGCGATTCACACCAGACATCCCAAGAATATTGCTACACTGAAACAGTTTTGTGAAGGAGTGGTCCAAAATTACTCCAGATCGTTGTGCGGGTCTGATCTGCAACTACAGGAAACGTTTGGTTGAGGTTATTGCTGCCAAAGGGGGGTCAACCAGTTAAGTCCAAAGGTTCACATACTTTTTCCACCCTGCATTGTGAACGTTTACATGTTCTGTTCAATGAAAACCTATGTTTGTGTTGTATTATTTTAAGCAGACTGTGTGTTTTTCAAATTGTTGTGACTTCGATTAAGATCAGAGAACATTTTATGACCAATTCATGCAAAACTCCACGTAATCCCAAAGGGTTCACATACTTTTTCTTGCCACTGTATACTGTTAGGGATCTGACAAACTGCTGCGGAATATGTTGGCACTTAATAAATAATAATGTGGAAAATAGTCCTACACAATGCCAGAATGAATACAAGGCTGTGGGTTGTGTTTAGAGGGCCCACACACAGCCTATCAGACAGGCCAGATACAGTTTACAGGTGCTGTCAATGCACGGTGACATGCAGTTCCATTGCAGGTTGTAGGATAGGCACAGAGAGAGCTTCTGATCAGCAAGATAACTCAGTGCCAAAGATCTCCTGGGTAGAATGATACCTGTTATTGCATTCTGTTTAGAACCAGGTTTGGCATGAATAGCGATGGTAACCGATCCAGACTTGTCTCTACTGACTGGACCCACAGGCACTTGTGCAGCAGCCTGCGCTGGCATTTTCTTATGTCCTTTTACCTACAAATAAAAAAATATGGTTATGGTATCTACGCCTATAAGCCATTCACATTCCACCACTTTAACATAATTGTGTGATTTTGCACAATATCATTTTAATGCTCTCCTATGTGCCAGAAGTCATAAGGTAGCCAAGCACATGTCAGAATTTCAGGTGGACAATTGTGGAAGACGTTTTAGTAGAGGGTGTCAGAGGTGTTTCTTGGCTCTCATTGCAGAATTGCTATAGTAAGAATAGGCTTTATATCAGAATTAATGTCCTCCTTGGTTGGTTTAGGTGCTGACAGGACCATCTAAAGTAGAATTATTACAAACCAATCAACACCTGCTGTCACTGAGAAAGCTCACCATCCCTGGCGACCTCAGAATGGGTAATGTAGTGACCAATCGGGTGATGGACAGCTGGGAAATTCAAAATCCCGGCTGCTGGTGATGCTTTAAAAATATATAAATTTGTCAGGGTGAGTAGAGTGTCCCTTTAACAGGTCCAGTGTGTGTTTTATGTGCACATGTTAATGGATTAAAAGTAACTCAAGAGTCTCAAAATGCCTTGGGGTGCCTAAATTAGCACCCCCTCTCCCTTATGACTGTGCCATTATTTAGTGAATAAGCCCCGTGTATGTCTGGTATAAATGTATGCCTGGTCACAGGAGCGCTCATCACCTCCTTGCCATCCTTCCTCGGCATGGCTGCGGGCCGGCTCTGAGCTGCAACCCGGATGCCGACAGTGTACAACCTCTGAAACATGAAGCGGGGCAAGTAGACCTCAGCCGCGGGCTTTCCAGGTTACCGCAGAGGGATCCGCCATTTTGCCGGAGACCCTGCCTAGTAGACTCGAGACGCGTGGGAGGGACTTAGCACTCTTCGTACAGGCTGCTGCACAGTCACACTGTGCTTTACAGTTAGGCTGCATGAGGATTGGCTTTGAAGAAGTCAACTGGTCACGTGGGACATTTTACTATGCTGTCCATAGAAATTCACTCTATTATAGACGGTAGAGGATAACTTGAACCCTGCTTGAAGGACCTGTGACGTCACAATGATGGTACCAGAGGAAGCAGAGCGCGGGATATTCAAGGTAGTGTGCTTTGAAAGTGTAATGTTGCTGAGCTGTCTCTGCACACAGCTGGACCCCAGGGTTGCATACACAGCAGGACCCCCCCCGGGCTGCACACAGAGCTGGACCCCCCCCCCTGCACACAGAGCTGGACCCCCCCAGGGAACTGCACACACAGCATGAACCCCCCTGGACTGCACACAGAGCTGCCCCCGCTCCCCAGGGCTGCACACAGAGCTGGACCCCCCCAGGGGGCTGCACACACAGCATGACCCCCCGCTGCACACAGAGCTGGACCCTGAGAGGTTTGTGCTGAGTAGATTGAAAGGGATGCCCAGGCAAAGACTGCTCTGTTCCTGCAGGCAGCATGGAAAGTTTGCCTGGGGCAGCTTTATGGGGATGTAACTTGTGCCCCAGAGGGATTAGATTACCCTTTGTAGCTTTAAAGTGGGCTTTTGGGTAGCTGGGAGGGATACTCTAGGCTCCTGGCATGGCATGGTTTAACTATGCAGATTGATAGATCCGTACTGGGTTCCCAGTTGGGACAGATGGTGGCATGTGCTCCTGTCTAACGTGGAAAAGGTGTACTGGGCTGCACAAAGCGGGGTTGTGCTCAACTGAACGGCACAGTTTGGGTGCCTGGGGCCTCCCGCCGGCACAGATGGGTTGCCCTACACAAGGAATCTTGAACGGCGTGTACTGGGGTTCAGACATGGAAAGGGTGCTCTGTGCTGTATGAAAGATGTGTACTGGACTCTTGGGGGGCACAAATGGGGTGCCATGTGTACCAGGGCAGTTTGAAAGGGTTGTAGTAGGCAGCATACAACAGGTTTACCCGCATTATGAAGCTTCAGAGGTGTATTGGGCTCCTGGGTATCTTGGTGCACTGAACTCCTGGGGGCAATGTGCAGCTTGAAAGCTCTACATGTTACCAGGCATCACAAATTGAGGGGGGAGGGGTTACCTTACGTGGGGTAAAGGGGGCCGTCCTTGTCTGCTGAGCGGCAGAGGGGGTTGCCACCGGGGGCCACCCCTGTCTGCTAAGTGGCCCCCTGCCCCCTCCTGGGTGCAATGTGCAGCTTGAAAGCACTGTACATGTTGCCAGGCATCACAGATTGAGGGGGGGTTACCTTATATGGGTAGGGGAGGTGTCACCTTGTCCGCTGAGCAGGACGGGGGGTGACACCGTTGTCCGCTGAGCCACACGGGGCAAGCCAAGGGCACAGTGCGACCGCTCTGCACAATCTGGATTGCATTGAAGGGAATACTTTAGTCTTCTGGAGGTTTAAAAAGTGCACCAAGTAATAATAACCATTTTAAATGTGTCCCAATTCCTTTATTTCAGATTGCCTGAACTGGAGAGATGCAGAGCAAAGTATATTTTAATCTCCTTGGTGCTGAAATGGCCCTGTCGAGCGCAGCTGAAGGAGAAACTTTAAAAAACAAAACACCTAGCTGAAGGCTGTATGGGGGGGGATTAACCCCCTGTCCCTGGCGCTGAAATAGGTTTCACTGCTGTTTTTATGTTACTGTGCTGTTTGTTTAGCTCTAATATTCCGCTTACTCGTTTATGGAACCCACACATATTCTATACCTTTTTCCCACCATTAAATGGACTTTCTAAATATATCATTATTTCCATCATATCGTATAATTTACTATAACACAAATTATGAAATATGAAGGCAAAATGGGAAAAAAAACACACTTTTTCAAAAGTTAATCTCCAAAATCTACATAGTTTCGAAATTTTGTCCTGAGATTAGAAATACCCAATTTCTACATGTTTGTTTTTTAACCCTTCACTGCTGAGCCATTTTGACCTTTTTATGCTCATCATGTTTAAACATTAATTGAAGTCCTATTTTATTAAACCCCACAGATAATTTTTTTATTATTTTATTGTATCGTTGGAAAGGCCTGATCATGGAGTTTCGAATGTTACCAAACATGACCCTCTAGCCTCCACAGATCGGGAGATACGGGATCCAAAGGATCCGCTTAGCTCCGCTTGGAAGCTTGGGGGTTAACTGGCCGGCTGACGTCATCGCACATACGGTGATGACGTCAGTGGATGAAGGGTGACCCGAAGGCTTGGCTGACATCCAAGATGTCAGTCACTTCCGGGTTTGAATTGCAATTCGGCACCTTAGGGGTTAAAGAAAGGCACCGCTAAATCGAGCAGTCTCTGCCCTCTTCAGCGGTGCCACTCTTTTTTTTTTTTAATCTGTGGAACCGTTTGGGAGTGAGCGGGCTCCGAATGAGCCCCCTATCCCCTTTCAGATTCATCACTGCAGGCACAGGTTGGTGCCTGGCGATGACATTATCGCGATGCCCAGGGCCCATAAATACGTGGGTCAGGCTTCAAGCATGCCAGACCATCGCGGGACCCCAGCAAGAAAGGTGAGTCTAGACAGGGAGGGAGGAGGGGTTAAAGGACCTTGGTCCTTAAGGGGAATTTTCCCCAGGATCTTCTATGTACGGCAGTGGTCCTTAAGGGGTTAAAATAACTAACTTTATTAGGCTTTTCGCTTCGGATGAAAAAAATAAATGGTTGAATAAAAATAAAAGTATAATTTTACATTGAATCCTATGGGCTGTTGAACAGAATCACTTCTCAGTGGGGCAATCTTCCTGCTGTCGCACGGCGGTTTAACTATGCAATTCATCTTTTTCGTGTAACTTGTACCAGATCGTCCCGGCATCTTCCGATTAAACCACATTCAAATGGGAAAGATCGATAGTCTGTTTGTAGATGCAAAAAATCGTATGAAGTCGTCCGAGGCAGTGGAAGAGGGCTGAATCTCCTGCATGTTGTGGGATCGGTCAGACCATGTCGGATGATTTCAACAATCGCACAAATATGGACCCAGTGGACGACCAGCCTAAAACTGAATGGAGAGTTGTTATTTAATATGTACACAGGTGATTTCTTTCTTTTTTTCTTACAGTTCACTCGTAAGATGTTCCTCTTCTGAAATTGTCTACAAGATATTTTTTTAAATGGTCCTGTAAGATTGTTAAATAAAGCTGCAACAAAATTAAGTCTCCATTGGGTTTCTTTACAGACGCTGCAGATCCTCTTCAATCTGTTAAACTCCTCTCATTATTTCCGTTCTGCATGATAGATCAGGGCTGTCAAACTCCAGCCCCCCCCCCACATGTTTCTGAATTACAATGCCCTTGATTCCCTGGCCATCTATCACATTCAAAGAATCCTGGGACTTGTAGGCATCAGCATCTGGGGGGCTGGAGTTTGACACCCCTGGGATATAGCCTCCTGTTTCTCCTTATGAGGATTTAAAGGTCAAATATATAAATACCGCGGCATTCACCGAGTTGTCTTAATATTACACTACATGCCTCCTAGTATTAGGAGTGTGGTATCTATATTAAGCGGGGCAATACATGTGAATTGAAAGCATTTAGCCCTAAGAATTAGGGATGCACCGAAATTTCGGCCACCGAAGATTATCGGCCACAAATTGTGTTTTCGGCCGAAATGGAAATTCAGCCAAAAATTTTCATTTCAAAATTGGACCTGGAGGCCTGGGCGAGCCTGGAGACCGGCTGAGCAGCTTGCTCAGCCGGCGTTCGGGATCAGGCGAGGCCCCGGCCTCCAGGTCCAGGTTCTCATGTCTGATTTTCGGTATTGGCCGGAAATTTTCGTTTTGTTGCATCCTTACATACAGGGTTATCCAAAGAGATCCGAATTGCTTGAGAAAGGTAACCGAATGCTGAAAATCAGCGTTCGGTTACCTTTCCTGGCCATTCGGCTATCCAGAGAGCAGGCAATTCGCCAAATCCTGGCGAATTGCCTGAACATACGGTGCCTGTTCGGTTCCTGTTCGAGGGCAGTGAAATCCCCATGAAAAAGCACTGCTTCGGCTATTCAGAGAACACAAACCAGCAGTGAAAGGTTCCCCTAATGCCCTGCCATTCGGTGGTTTCATTCGGCAAATTTATTCAGGAGAATCCCATAGACTTCAATGTTAAAAATATTCCCGTTTTAATTCAATATCTAATAAACCGTTCATTATAAAATTCTGCAGCAAAAAGTCTCTGTATTTATAGATTTTTTAGGATACTTTAAGCATTTTTCAGATTTTTTTTTTTTTTTTTTAAAAAAGTCCGATTTTTTTTTTTTTTTTTTTTTTTTTTTTCAGTTAACTTATTTTTTTTGTAACAGCCCTCTTATTATCATTCCCTGGACCTCCTGTGAAAATTTCAGACATTTTCGCTCAGTAGTTTCTTTGCAAACAGCGTTTCATTTTCCCAGATTCATACAAATGGTTTTTCTAATTTATTCACTGCCTCCTCTACGTCACAGCTGCTTCGGCTCTGTGTGATTCGGCTCCTGTTCGGCTTTTTCGAAGGTTAATCCAGATGTTTTTTGCTTGTTTTCAGCATGCATTCGGTTAGGTTTCGTCAGGTTTGCGGCAGCTTTTCCCTGCAATTCGGGGACCTGTGGTGCTTGCTGATACACCGCAGGGTCACCGAAATGCAATCGGCAAAAGGAACCGAATTGAAGAGAACGAAAAGTCACCGAACGTGCGGTGACTTTTCGAATCTCTTTGGATAACCCTGTAAGAATACTAGGCTTCAAACCATACTACAGTGTTATATACTAATGGTCACCTCATTGAAGTTTTAAATGATGGTAAATGAGTGTTTTTATGACGTTCTAATAGAAACATAGAAAAATGTCGGCAGATAAGAACCTTTCGGCCCATCTAGTCTGCCCAATTACATGGATACTTAACCTGGATTTATCTTTTGTTTAGGATAGCCTTATGCCTAGGTTATATTTTAATTGTTAGTGTTTCCTCAGTGTTGGAGGATAGGTTTTGTCAATTTACTTAACACCTTCACTTTTAATAATTTGTTTCTATCAATGACTTTACAGATCTGTTGGCTTCAGCCTCTTACAAGGTCTCAGTGACTGGATCAGACTCTCACTACCTACTGAGTAACTCACAAAGCTCATGAAAATGCTGAGGCTGAAGCTTTAACTCTCATCACATCACACTGAGCCTGAATCATTCCCATACAGGACATTACACTCATCCTGAGCCTTTCCCTCTGATGCAGAATCTCTAAATAGTGAAGGCTTAAGTCACACAGCAGAGCTACAGGATAATTAATATTGAATGCAGAGGATCCTTTCCGGTAGAGGATAGATATATAGGGTTATTCAAAGAGATCCAAATTGCTGGCGAAAGGTAACCGAATGCTGAAATTCAGCGTTCGGTTACCTTTCCTGGCCATTCGGCTATTCAGAGTGCAGGCAATTCGCCAAATGTTGGCGAATTCCCTGCACATACGGTGCCTGTTCGAGGGCAGTGAAATCCCCATAGCTTTGTCTATTCAGAGAACAAAAACCAGCAGTGAAAAGTTGCCGAAATGCCCTGCCATTCGGTGGCTTCATTCAACAGGCTTATTCAGGCAAATCCCATAGGCTTCAATGTTAAAAATATTCCCGTTTTAATTCAATACCTAATAAACCGCTGATTATAATATTCTGCAGTAAAAAGTCTCTTTATTCATAGATTGTTTTAGGATCTTTTAAGCATTTTTCGGGATTTTTTTTTTTAAAACGGTTTTTATTTTTTCTGTAACAGCCCTTTTTATTATCATTGGATCTTATATGTAAATTTCAGCCATTTTCGCTCAGTAGTTTCTTTGCAAACAGCGTTTCACTTTTCAAACATTCAAGCGTACTGGTTTTTTTTTTTCACTCCATTCGTCTGCGGTGTCGGGTTTTTCCGGCGGCTGCTCTGCGCTCTGATCGGCGGCTGCTTGGGTTTCTCCGGCGTGTTCGGTGGGGTTAATCCAGATGTTTTTGCGGGTTTCGGTGTGCATTTGCCTGGGTTTTGCAGTGAGTGTTCGTCGGGTTTGTGGCGACTTTTTCCTGCACTACGACGGCCCTGTGGTGCTTGCTGAATACATCTGAATCGCTGAATCAAGCCGAATTGAAAAGAACGGAAAGTCACCAAACGTGCAGTGACTTTTCGATTCTCTTTGAATAACCCTGAAAGAGATCCGAATTGTGGCCGAAAGGTAACCGAACAGTGAAATTCAGCGTTCGGTTACCTTTCCTGGACATTCGACTATCCAGAGAGCAGGCAGTTCGCCAAATGTCAGCGAATTGCCTTCACATACGGTGCCTGTTCAAGAGCAGTGAAATCCCCATAGAGAAGCAATGCTTCGTCTATTCAGAGAACAAAAACCAGCAGTGAAAAGTTGCCGAATTGCCCTGCCATTCGGTGGTTTCATTCGGCAGGTTTATTCAGGTGAATCCCATAGGTTTCAATGTTAAAAATATTTCCGTTTTAATTCAATATCTAATAAACCGTTTAATATTATATTCTGCAGTAAAAAGTCTCCTTATGTATAGATTTTTTTGGATCTTTTAGGCATTTTTTTTTTTTTTTTTTTTAATCGTTTTTTCTGTAACAACAGCCCTTTTTATTATCATTCATTGGATCTTATATGTAAATTTCAGACATTTTCGTTCTGTGGTTTCTTTGCAAACAGCGTTTCACTTTTCAAACATTCAAACGTACTGTTTTTGTTTCACTCCATTCGTTTGCGGTGCCGGCTTTTTCTGACGGCTGCTCTGCGCTGTGATCGGCGGCTGCTCAGGTTTCTCTGGCGTGTTCGGTGAGGTTAATCCAGATGTTTTTGCAGGTTTCGGTGTGCGTTTGCCAGGTTTTACGTTGAGTGTTCGGCGGGTTTGCGGCGGCTTTTCCCTGCACTACGACGGCCCTGTGGTGCTTGCTGAATACACCGCAGGGTCGCCGAAATGGGATCACCAAATCACACTGAATTGAAGAGAACTAAAAGTCACCGAACGTGCTGTGACTTTTCGATTTCTCTTTGAATAACCCTGATAGTATAATATCTGAAAATACTGCAAAAAAGAAAGTTAACTAAATTAATATGTTGAATAAACTAAATAAATAAATAAATAAAAAGATTAACATCACTGAATTAGGTTGGGATTGCTTGAAGATGTATTTTTTTAATTGGTTTATTTGCATGAGACGTGATTTTAGGGTTTGAGCATCCTTTTCCCTGGGACAGAACCTGATTCGTGAATGGGGAAAAAATCTTTAGAAAGAGAATCAGATCTGCTTCATTAGGGGTTATTCAGAAAGCACAGAAATTGTGTTGCTTTGTAGTTCGGTGTGCTTTGGCGATTCCATTTTATTGACTCTGCAGTGAATTCACTATTCACCAGAGTCACGGAAGTGCGGCGAAGTAAAACCCGACACCGCAGACGAATGGAGTGAGAAAAAAAAAGTACGCTTGAATGTTTGAAAAGTGAAACGCTGTTTGCAAAGAAACTACTGAGCGAAAATGTCTGAAATTTACATATGAGGTCCAAAGAATGATAATAAAAAGGGCTGTTACAGAAAAAAGAAAGAAACGTTAAAAAAAAAAAGCAAAATATCCCAAAATCTAAAAATAAAGAATCTTTTTACTGCAGAATATTATAATAAACAGTTTATTAGATATTGAATTAAAATGGGAATATTTTTAACATTGAAGACCTATGGAATTCGCCTGAATAAATCTGCCACATGAAGCCACCGAATGGCAGGGCAATTCGGCAATTTTTCACTGCTGGTTTCTGTTCTCTGAATAGACGAAGCATTGCTTCTCTATGGGGTTTTCACTGCCCACGAACAGGCACCGTATGTGCAGGCAATTCGCCAACATTTGGCGAACTGCCTGCTCTCTGGATAGCCGAATGGCCAAGAAAGGTAACCGAATGCTGATTTCCAGCGTTTGGTTACCTTTCGGCAGCCATTCGGATCTATTTGAATTACTCTGAAAATGGTTTAACAAAGTGTTAAAGGCTTGGTGGAGTAGAGGCACCATCACTGCTTTACAACCTTGGAGACACAGGTTCAAATCCCTGCAAAAGCACCTTTCCACCTAGTGTCCTTGGGGAAGACACCCAACAGTACATACCCACCACCCAGGACATACCTGAAAACAAGAGAAATCTCAATGTATCCTTCCTGGTAAAATAGTTTCATAAAATAAATAATAGAAAAGAAAAAACACTTCCAGGTGCACCTTACTAAAATTTCCACTTTTTTTTAAAACCAAAAATGGCCAAACATCTAATGAATTAATATTTAAACAAAACAGTGGTTATATTATAATGATAAATGTGTATAACTTAAGGAATACTTATAGTTCAGTGGTGTTTCTTTTTTTCCCCTCTCTCAGCATGGGGTCCTGCGATGTAGCTGTTCGGTATCCCAAAAAAAAGGAGGGGGGAGGGTATTTCTCCACTTGATGTAAAAAAAGGCAGCAGAGCGGCAGATAATTCAATTAAAATGCATTTATTAATCAATAAAAAGGTAGACCTTCAACTATAATATCAATTGTTAAAGTACTAATTAAGTAGGATCAACAAAAACGCGCTTTCACCAATAGGCTTCATCAGTTGTTATCCTTTCTGAATGATCAGTGTGTGCAAGAAGTGCAAAAAGGACTTTTTTTTTTTTGGGATACCGAACAGCTACATCGCAGGACCCCATGCTGAGAGAGGTGAGAAAAAGAAACACCACTGAACTATAAGCATTCCTTAAGTTATACACATTTATCATTATAATATAACCACTGTTTTGTTTAAATATTAATTCATTAGATGTTTGCACATTGGCCATTTTTGGTTTTAAAAAAAGTGGAAATTTTAGTAAGGTGCGCCTGGAAGTGTTTTTTCTTTTCTATTATATTCGTGTTTTTGAGGTTGTAAACACATATCTTCTAGCTTGCAGCACCGACCTATATTGAGCACGCCTTAATAATCTCACAACCACTAAGAAAAGCGCCAGATTACGCTGTCTTTTACTTATAAAATAAATAATGAAAACAATATTAGATATTTATATTGAATCCTATGGGATTCACCTGTTTAAACCTCTCAAACTGAATCACTGAAAATCAGGTCATTTCACTGACACTTTGCTGAAGTTTGGCATTCTGTGAACCATTATCCATTACTTCTCTATAAGACAATTTAACTGTCGTCAAATTGCAGTGAACTGCACTGAATTTCGCTGTCAATTCGCCAGTATTTTGCTAAATGACAGCTTCCTGAATAGACGAACTGCCACAAAATTGCACCAGACGGGGAAATTCACTGTTCGGTGCAATTTGGTGGTAAGTTTGTCACTTGAATAACACCTATGGTGTTCTGCAGTCATTACAACGTCATTCCTTTAAGTTTTTTTAATTCCACCTGCTGATATGCAATGATCTTTATAAAAACCTGTAACTGTTCATAGTGTCCAGGCGACACAATTATATTTTCAATAACATTTTTGACCTTTTGATGATGAAGATAAAGGTTTGGGGAAAGATCTTGATTTTATTTCATCAATGGCTCACTTAATGCAGTCTCTCATCTCTGGTGGGTTTCACACATGTCATTGCCATCTCTCACACATACACACACACACAGACCTCGGAGGGATTTTGTGGAATTAAATGGCCTCAGACCAAAACCGGATTCTCAAATGTCCAAGGCCACATTCCTTTGTGCTTTATATATTCATATCAAACACTACCGGCATGTGCAGCCCGTTACATTAGGGTGTGGATCCGTGGAACATTTATTAATTGTAAACTTATATTTAGAAGATTTTGCACAATTTTTTTTCTTAAAAATAACAAGCCTGTAATCAGAGATACAGTCAGTTTTTATGTTAATCATCATAACCCAAATAAGGGACATCTAAAATGCCAATGTAGGAAGTGAAACAGGACCTCTTCGCCCAACATTAGGGTGTGCCAGGGCATAACAGGCACACACCCTGCGCACACCTATGGTACAGACCCTTACAATCCATATAGAACATACAGACCCTTACAATCCATACAGAATGTACAGTCGCCTATAATCATCATAGATTGTACAGACCTTTATAATCCATTTAGAACGTACAGATTCTTATCCAGAGAACGTACAGACCCTTATAATCCATTTAGAATTAGAACGTACAGATGCTTATAATCCATAGAGAACGTACAGACACTTATTATCCATACAGTACATACAGGTGTTTATAATCCATACAGACCCTTATAATTCATATAGAACATACGGAGCCTTATAATCCATACAGAATGTACAGAGCTTTATACTCTATATAGAATGTACAGACCCTTATAATGCATATAGAATGTACAGACCCTGATATTCTATACAAAACGTACAGACCCTTATAATCCATATAGAAAGTACAGACGCTTATAATCCGTATAGAACGTAATAAGAAATAGAGTGTAATCGTAATAACTGGGGGGTGGGGTCAGGGGTCAAGTCCTGGGAAAAAAAGTGAGGGAACTCACCCACGAATTCCACAACCCCTATTACAAGAAAAATATATATATATATATCACGAGTATAGCAGTACGTGGTGATACCATTTTTATTGGGTTAACATTACATTTAAAAGACAAGCTTTCAAGAGTGTAATGCTCTTCTTCAGGTCTGGAAACTATACTGATCAGTGAAAGGTATCACTACGTACAGGTATACTCGTGATTTTGGCAACTGGACTAACACGTTATATATATATCTATCCAGGCACAGACCCCCCAAGAACTATATACACAGTACTGGACCCCCAGAATAATATACCCAGCACTGAGCCCCCAGAATAATATGCACAGCACTGAGCCCCCAGAATAATATACACAGCACTGAGCCCCCAGAATAATATGCACAGTACTGAGCCCCCAGAATAATATACACAGCACTGGACCCCCAGAATAATATACACAGCACTGAGCCCCCAGAATAATATGCCCAGCACTGAGCACCCAGAATAATTAACACAGCACTGGACCCCCAGAATGATATACACAGCACTGAGCCCCAAGAATAATATGAACAGCACTGGACCCCCAGAATAATATACACAGCACTGAGCCCCAAGAATAATATGCACAGCACTGAGCCCCAGAATAATATACCCAGCACTGGTTATATGGATATATTTGGATCTGTTGGATCCCAGGCGAGCGGCTGCACTTCCTGCCAGTGGCCATTCATAGCAGGAAAACACGCGGCCGCCGGCAATGTGCGGCCAGCTCAATCATTTCGGGCTCGGGCCACAGCGGGAACCTGCATTCCCGCAGCGTTCCTGCTGTGGGAGAAGTGTGGGAACGCCATTCCCGCGCATTCCCGCAGGACTTGAGTCCTCGGTGTTGTGTAAAGGGGTTTGAAGCATGGCTGAAATGGAAAGGCCACGGTGGGATCACAGGAATGAACAGGGGCACTGCACCAGTCTTAACCATTCTAATGAGAAGCAGGTTAAATGTATGTGTGGTTAGACTTATTCATGATGTGTACTCGCACATGAATATGCCACATCCTGAGTGTTTTACTGACAGGCATGAAGGAGAACCCAAAAACCTGTACCAAGTGATGGTATGTGGTCCCCAGCTACAGCTGGATGGTGATGTCACAATGCTCTGACATGGAGGCAGATGAAGTTTATAAAAAGCCCAGCATGAAGACGCTAGCTCATTCACTGCACAGGAGCACTAGCAAGAGGTTTTAGTTTCTGCATTTACGCACAAAGTCCTGGATACTTGGCCAAGAAGACCACGAAGCGCTGCCATTCTCCAGGAGAACATGTTCTTGACAGGAACAAGAAGCAACTACCCGCTTTTACTAAAGCAAAAGATGTTAGTTTTATTGCTGTGCTGCTTTGTGATTCACTCATACACACCATACATTATGTGAGTTTTATTGCTGTGCTGCTCTGTTATACACTCATACACACCATACATAATTTTATAGCTCTGGAGCTCTGTGAAATGAGTGGGTGTGATTTTTTTTTTTTTGGGGGGGGAGTAGCATTTCATTCTTCGACCCAGACAGCAAAATTTCTTGGGCTGGACCCATTTGTGTTTTGCATAAAATTAAAATTCTTTCCCCCCTCATTGAGGTGGATCATTGAACGGCATTTTTGCCTTTTTGCTCGGTGGGTGGGGGCTGCAAAAGGGATCATCTGCCCCAGGTGCCAAATACCCTAAGGCTAGGGACAGATGAGCGCATTTTCTGCAGCCACCGTCAAAATGTACGTCGATGCGTGCGCACGCATTTTTTCACGGAATGCGCTTGAGTGGTCGGACGATGCGCAATTCTGGACGTATTCCATGACGGTGGGGTGAAAAAAGAGAAAAATCAGATGAATCTAATCCCTTTAAAAATGAAATAATAAGGGCAAGGGCTATAAAAAGTCGTTTCGGGGATGGTGGCGTTTTTCTAAGATGGATCCTGCACACGTCTTTGTGTTTGGTGTGATGGGGTACCTGTACCTAAAGAGGAAGAGAAAGCGGCGAACCTGGGTTCATGAAATCAACGCTGCCAGACCCACGCATGGACACTTTGTGACGCTGTACAGGCCACTGCGAGAGAGGGACCCCGCGAAGTTCTTCAACTACATGCGGATGTCCATCGCCTCCTTTGATGAACTGTTGTCGCGGGTACGGGAGCCGCTGACCAAGAGGGACACCAACATGCGGCCCGCCATACCACCGGAGGAGATGCTGGTCATCACTTTGAGGTACGTACTGTCACACACCTGTATACATGACATCGCTGCCAGTCACCTGACATGAGTGCATCATGTCTGTAGTCACATGCCCACTGTTACATGCACACACACACACACACGGGCATCACATCACACGTACATAATCATAAATGACTCCGACAACAATGTTGATAAATAATACTATAATATGAAAAGAAACTGTAATATATTATGGACATATATTACAACTCGTAAACTGAAGGTCAGTATATATACAAAATCAAAACAATAACACATAACAAACAAATAATCAAACATATTTAGCTCATGTATCAAAGTTGCTGATACCGCGGAGCATCTGGGTCATGAGGGCCGGTGGTGTGGCTACAGCTGGACCCCGACTCCGTGTGTGGCCTGGCTCCAGGGGGCATGGCTGGGTGGGTGGACAGCACCTCACTGGAGACGGAAGATCCACTGGCGGATTGTGGCACAGCATGGTAGGCGGCTGCGTGATGGGGACGTGAAAGGATGTCCTCCAATATCCCGAGAGATCTGTGGCGATACTCCATTTTCTCCGCCTCGCTCATCCTGTTCAGGAGGAGCGTACATGCATTGGAGAACGACATGTCGACGGAGTCCGCAAGCATGCAGCGTTGGTGTGCATGGGTGGTCTGTGCCTCCATGAACATGACCATGGCCTGCTCCAGGTCTGCAGCCTGTGCCCTTCTCTTCTGGCCAGGTCTGGTGCTGGCCGTTGTCGCGGTACCTGCCACCTGTGGTGTCGCCAAATCCTCCTCCATCTGCGACTCAGCACCACCCTGGTTCTCCTCCTCCTGGCAGCTGGCAGAATCTCCTGGCACCATTTGTTGTGCCTGGGTGCCGGAGGTCGATGGCTGGTCCATGCTGCTGACAGACCTGCGCGGCTCCTGGGTCCTGCGGAGGAACGATAGCTGCTCTGCGTAAATGTACCCCCGGACCTTCTTCGCACCAGCTCCAGAGCGCGCAGCCATGGCCTGCTTCTTCTGGACGCGCATGTAGTTGTCGCGTACTGTGCGCCATTTGTTCATTGCCTCTTGTGCTGAAAAACATGATGAGAGTGACATTAGCTTGTGTTCATGGTATGTGATCATATTCAAACAGTTTTGTTTTGTCTTCTAGGTATCTCGGTAGTGGGTGCAGTTTGAAGGATCTGCATTATAGCTTCCGCGTTGGCAGATCAACAGCTGGTGAGATCGTCCGCAAGGTGTGCCAAACCATATGGGAGACCATGAAGGGCGAATGTTTGCCAAGACCGACACATACGGCATGTCTGGAAATTGCAGCAGGATTCTGGGAGAGAGCCAACTTTCCAAACTGCCTTGGAGCCGTGGATGGCAAACATGTCCGCATAGTGAAGCCACCGCACAGCGGCTCACTGTATCAGAATTATAAACATTACTTTTCTATTGGCCTACTGGCGGTGTCAGATGCCAACTATAGTTTCGTGTATGTGGATGTCGGTTCATACGGCAAGGACTCTGACTCCACACTGTTCAGGAACTCCACACTGTGGAATGAAATTGAGAGTGGGACCCTGAACATCCCCAGACCCGCACCATTGCCTGGCAGTGACGTGACAGTCCCCTATGCCTTCGTGGGTGACGAAGCATTCGGCCTATCCACACACCTCCTACGGCCCTACTCAGGGACACACCTGACTGTGAAGAAGCGGGTGTTTAATTATAGGCTGTCGCGGGCGAGACGGTATGTGGAGTGTACCTTTGGCATACTGACCAACAAGTGGAGGATTCTACATAGACCGCTGGATGTAAATGTGGACTTCTGTGTGGACATAGTGAAATGCTGTTGCATTCTACATAATTATGTGCGGGCCAGGGATGGTTTTAATTTTGACGATACCCTCACAGTTGTCGGTCTTGAGGATGATGTGAACTATGACATCATAGCTGTGAATAGATACAGCAACAGGTATCGCGATGCTCTATCTAATTATTTCATCAGTGATGCAGGTGAGGTGCCCTGGCAGCTGGGGAGCATTTGAGTTTCACATCAATGATTTCATTTGTTTGTTTATTATCATTTTTGTGATTTACATTTATGGGATTATGAATTAAATAATATTATACTCACTCTGTATGTGCTGCTCCTTCTCGGACCAGGTATCGTACTCCGGGTACACATGACGGGACACCTCGACCCATGCGCTCGCCTTCCTCCCCTTGTCCTTATAACGCTCGCAGGCCGTATCCCAGATCCCTGGATGCTCTCCCACAGCGCTTATCAGCCTCTCCACGTCCATCTCTGGTCCAGCAGCCATGTTCAACGGTCGCAGGTACACTCCAACGAAATGCAGGAAACTTTGGCAGTTTGGACGTTATGTAGGCCGCACACTAGCAGCGTCTGACGTCTCCTAATCACGCACACACGCTGCCATGCGGCCGCCGCGCACTTTGTACGTCAGTAGCAGCGGTTTCACGTTCTGATAAAAATGCGTTCATTTGCTGGTTGCGTGGTGTCGGCGCACTTTTGTACGCACGTACTGCGTATATTGGCCGTCATTGGCCGTTATGTGCTGCTACTGCCGCCGTGATTTAGTGCGTCTGCACGCGCGTTCCGACTGCCCCACTCTGACCCTAGCCTGAGTACGCCTCTAGCTGGAGGGCACCCTGTGCCATAAGATAAGAACCCATTACTACCATTCAATGAGCAACATGAAACAGCCATGGTGGCAGGAACTGGAAAGTATGGGATACGACCCGTAAACCCGACCAAGGAAGTATTTGCAACCCTCAACATGGTTTTGCTCTGCAAGGAACCTTATTTATGCAAATGTGCAAGCGGGGGTGAATCTGTATGACGGCGCCCCTTAGTGGTCTCAAAAATTCTCCCTTTTAAAAATCAAATATAGTGAAATATATATATATAATTCATTAAATTGCTGTGTTGTGCAAGTAGCTTCTGCAATAATAAACACTTATTATAGTGTGGAAGCCTTTTATCTCACTTTTTTGTCCTCCACTACAACCTTTGTAAGTACTGATTTACCCTACGGGTCAAAGCATCCACTGCCACTGGTCATCATGCCTAGCTCCTAGCTGATGAGGGTCCAATAAACCTGAAACAGCGCTGTCCTAGGAGTGACTTTGACCAGTTGCATAAACCTTTTCTCTGCTAGAAAGCCACAGTGTGGCATAGCGTTGATTTTAGGGTTCTGTGTAATTACAGATCCAGGATGCATAAAAGTGAGACAGAGGTAATTTGCATATCCTACCCAGAATTCCTTGCTGCATATGGGGAATGTGGCACAGGAGCTCTGGGATGCAATTCATCGAATTGCTGTGATGTGCAAGTCGCTTCTGCAATAATAAACACACTTATTATAATGTGGAGGCTTTTTATCTCACTTTTTGTCCTCCACCACAACTGTTGTGTGTATGTATATATATAAATTAAAATAATGATTAAACACTTGGTAAGAAAAATTAAAAGAGACTAAGGTGACAGGTACAAATAAACACAGCAAATATTGCATTGTTGTATAGCACATATGAAGAGTCCAGCAGCTTATCTCCTTCACCTGGTGGTATATCCCGTATCCACCAAAAAGTCAGCGCAAAAGTCCTGGTGGTGTGGTTTGGGAGTCAGCGCTTCCTTTAAACTATATGCTTTGAAAAAAGTGCTGACTCCCAAACCAAAAAAACAGGCCTTTTTTATGCAAAGGTGCCCTCCTGTACTATGCAGCCTACAAGACGAGCAGCTTGTCTTGCAGCAAGTTCTTCCAGGATCTCAGTGCTTACGTCAAGGACCCAAACACGCTGTGGCACATTTGCATGCGAGTCAAGAGGAGCCTCAGCGACTCATCACAGCCAGGCTGCAACTTCTGAGGCACTGGCAGACCATCAAGTTCTAGCTGCTGATGGCCTTGGGGGAAAATCTCCTTTGAGGATGTCATCCACCTTAAACGTATCGCTAAACGATCGTAAACGTATCACCTATTTTGAGGGACATGAGACACCTAGAACACATCATGAAGGTCAACGGATTAACTGATGCCACTCTAAAAAGGCTCATTGAGTGAACGACAAACAATGGCGAGTGTTACCAGACAATTACTCCTGAGGTCATGACCCTAAGACCGAGACCCTTGGGGCAAAGAGACTGACCACCTAATATTTGTCAATAAACACATTTTTTAAATTGAGGAAAAAAGGGGTTTGTGGGGGTCCTGAGAAAGAGCAGCGGCACTAGTGACCTGCTCTAAGGTGGGGCCCGCTCAGGTCTGACAAGGTTTTAGTTTGATTGTGCTATGACAGGGACAACTGCTCCATATGTCCATAAATCAGACTGCTACACCCAGAAAGGGTGGCCAGTACTGAATGCCAAGAACGTCATCCCTGCACAAGAAGTGCAGTAACCCCCAACGATCATTTCAGCCTTGTTAGGCCTCATCAGAAGGGTATAGCTGACACCCCTCTAGGCACCACGAGCAATGGTTCCATGTCTGGATTACCCTGACGAGGCCCAACAAGGCCGAAATGATCATTGGGGTTTGCTTCATCTCTCGTGCAGGGATGATGTCCTTGGCAATCAGTACTGGCCACCCTTTCTGGGTGATTGTGTCTGATTTGCATATGGAGCAGTTGTCCCTGTAATGGCACAATTGAGTTAAAACCTTGTGAGACCTGAGCGGGCCCCACCTTAGAGCAGGCCACTAGTGCCGTTGTTCGTTCTCAGGACCCTCACAAACCTCTCCCTTTCTCATAATATTTAAATTGTTGCATCTTTTCCATTTTCCTCTGTAGGTGCATTAAATTCACGCGTGTAACAGCTCCGAGATTCACATTAACCATGAATGATGAGAGGTGAGTAGTGGATTTATTGTGTGGGGGGGGGGGTTAGGGGGTGAACAAAGTGCATCAGTTAGCACCAGCTTTTAGGTGTAGCTAAATATTTGGTTTGCACATCGCTACAGTAATTGGCACTAGGACTTTGTAATACCATGCTTATCCTAACGTTAATTACTGATTGCGCTCCTCATGGTAAGTATAGTATGCGGAAAGTACAGAAAGCTAGCGCAATCACTGATGCGCTAAGTGATTTCTCATGGGTTTAGCGTTAGGGATCAAATATGGGGGACATGCATTAAAGTAATTTATCCTGGCCAGACTCCACTCTTTCCAATGACATCTTGAGGGACCATGTACGACGCACGGAGCTGGAGATACATCAGTCGGAAGATATGGGGGATATGGAGGCTGAATCCTGGTGGTGGGCACATGGGGGGAAAGGAATAACCTAGAAGGGGCAATTGCCCCCCCTAGAGACGCTTGAGACTCTAGCGTCTGGAGTCGTTATGTATAATAGCTCTGTTGTAGTCATGCTTTATGTTTTCAATGTATTTGGAACTTCCTTCCTTATGATTTCCCAACTGCTCAGAATTACACAAATAATAACTGCAGTATATGGGTATCTGATCTGTGTTTGGAATTGCCTTGTTGATTGCCCACATCTTCTACAAACCTCAGATGCCCAAACGAAAATTTGAATGAATTTTGTAGAGCAGTGTTTCTGGAAAAACCGCATCGAAAAATGGATCCCTTATTGATAAGATGCTGCAAACCATATTCGCCATGCTCCTCGATAACTGTCCATAATAAGATGTTTATTGTAACATCACTGCCTTACCTAATGCCACAAGACTCATTAGTGAATATAACTAGCCTAATGAAGATTTTTATATTTGATGAATTATTTAAAAGTCGAATTTCCCATATGATGAAAGTGCAAATACCATGTGCATCACTGACCAAGAAGCACTGTTGTAGAATATGGAAGTAGGAAACATCTTGGAAGACATAAGGTACTCCACAGGTAGACAAATTGAGCATTTCACCATTAAAACACTAACAAACAAATAAGCTCGGATTGAATACCTACAGCATCATCATGGTCTATTCTGCTTCTATTATTATACCACAGCTTAGTTAGAGCAGTTGTCTGTTGCGGTCTGTCATCATGATTCATTTATGAATGACTTTAACACTGACAGCAAAACCATTGTCATTAGCTAAAATACTTCAAATATACACACCGAGGCAGTACGTCCTCACAATATCTTGATGGGCTTTTGTTTTTCCAAAAACTAATGTCACACAATAAAGTATGTCAGGAAATCTGCCAAACACAATAGCCAGCTGTTAATGTAAGCGATATGTATCAGAGTTCCCAACAGCCACTCCTGACAGAAGACACATTGCTCTTTTTTGTCTCTTATTTATACAGTATCTCATTGTCTTCAATTGGTTTATAAAGTGAAATCAGCAATGTGCGTAGCTGAGATCATGTCTTCTTTTTCCAATCTGAGATTTATGATGAGGTCATGGAGATTATACAGTGATCCGTAATGCTATAAATACAAGCTATGATCCACTTCATGTTTATGGTGACAATGCATCAATGTTTTTAACAACAGAACCAGATTTCTGTCCTTTGACCCAAGAATAAATTTTAATGTCAAAAGACAATTTTTTTTGCAGCACATCTATGTGATGTCACTATTTTAGAAATTGCATAATGTGACTAAATATGCTCAAACACATCTTTGATGACCTGTTCGTTAGCAGGCGTGTACAAATCACTGCTGGTTAATCGCTGTGACTTGAAGGAAGGAAATTTCACCTACAGAAGAAGATAGGGTTTTTTACAGGGTGAGTCATAAAGATAATAATATAATATACTATAAGGAGTGATGCCTGATCATTATCATAACAAGTTAAAATGTAACTTATCATTCATTCAAAAGAAAATCATATCAATAACACACATCAAAATCGAATTGCGGCATACACTGTTTCACTTGGTGGAAAACTTTCACAATGTTTTCTACAATCTACAAGGATTAGTGCACAGAAAAGAAGAGATCTCCTTGTATATTATTTTAATTATAATTTTGAGGGTTATCCCTTTTATTGTGCAGTGTATTCACCTCTGTGTTCCACCTGTTTGCAACATTGTTTCATTTTGTCTTCCTTGAATTTGCCCAAACCTACAGGGTTATTCAGAGAAAGGTGAAAATCAGGAGAATTGGCTGGATGGAGTAGAGATAACATCACTGCTCTATAACCATGGAGTCACAGGTTTGATCCCGCCCAGAACACCTCTCCAGTAAGTGTCCTTGGGAAAGACACCTAACGGTACACACTTGCCTACCACACAATATCGGTTGTGGAGTCCAGTGGTAACATCTATACCCTTCAACTGTGGAGAAGCAAGTCAAGGTCCCGTTCGGCACATCCCTCCGGTACAACTGTGGAGAAGTCTCGACTTTACGAGAAGCGTGTTCAACCTGACCACCAGGTCGCTGATTATCGCTACAATCATGGAAAAGAAGACGCTGCCAACGAGTGTCCTTGGGCAAGACACCTTACGATATGGATGTGTCCACCTCACAAAATACTTGTACATCTCATAGATTGTAAGTTCCCTTGGGAACAGGGTCCCCTGAATCAGGTCATATCATCCATGTGTGGTATTCTAATGTATCTATACCTTGTACACTAAACTTGTAAAGCGCTGCGGAATATGTAGCGCTATATAAATAAAGGATAATAATAACAATCTAGACCAGTGTTTCCCAACCTCTGTCCGCGAGTCCCCCCAACAGGCCAGATTTTACAGATCACCTTGAGGAAAAGCAGACTGAATCCTGCAATCACTGAACAGCAAATCATATCACCTGTGCTGTGCTTCACATATCTGGAAAACCTGACCTGTTGATGGTACTTGAGGACCGCGGTTGGGAACCACTGATCTAGACCAAATAGTCGATTTGGAAAGTAAGATAAATGGGAGCATTTTTCTGATTTGGCTATTTTGACCTAGAATTTTTGCTTCTCCAGTCATTCTCCTGAGTTTCACCTCTGTCTGAATAACCCTGCTAGTCTCCTCTATATATATATTTTTTAATTATAAAGATGTAGAATGTACTGCCTGCATAGCTTGTTCTATCTAATTTGGTTATTAGCTTTATAAATATATACAATAATTAAAACATGTGATATAACATCTTGCCGATTTAAGAACATCGCTGTCATTAAAGAACCAATAAATATTTTTCGCACTTTGTGGCTCACTGTACAATTACATCAAAATATATATATTTTTACCTTTTATTTGAAATTCAGCAATAACATTTTAGATAAGAAAAGTTGAGCTTCATTTCAAACTAGGGCCTCAATTTAATTTGGCCCCACTGATGTAATCTAGACCTTTTTTCGGCTGCATTGCGGCAATTTGTTTGGTTCTGGACATTCAAATCAGATTTACTGGCATTTTGATTTCCCATAGAAAATAAATTTAGATAATATATTGTCTCTCATAGTCATACTTTTTCAATTGAAATATTGAGTTCAGCGATTCTATTTGAATTAACGCCTCCTAAAAATGTATAGGAGATGTTAATTTACAGAATGAGCGTGCTATATGGCAATAGTTTACGGCATGGGCAGATTAGCTTTTCCAGGCATTAAGATATCAGATGGAGGCGATCTGTAAGAGAATAATAAGGCCCTATGTGTCTTGTTATATCTGCTATCCCTGCCTGGTTGACTCTTGCTTTTTGGAGTTTATCCAGACCATCAATGGAATCCATGCAATCCTCATTTCTTTAACATCATATAGATGGATACTAGCTAGATTCCGTGACACATTTCACTACAGAAAATCACATGAGGCAACGGTTGGAGAGAAACACGTGGGTGTAAGACAGATGGAAAGAATGACACACATAAAGCAAATCATATAACAAAATACTTGTCAGTCAACAAAGATTGAGAAGCAAATAGGATGGCAAAGCATAAGAGAAACATGGAAGACAAAGAGACTTACATGGACACAAAAGCGGTGGATAGCAAAAAAAATTTAAAGATGACTATTGAGGATATAAGACATGAAAAGAGAGACTCTTTGTGGGTTAAAGAAGTGAAGTGATAGACGTAGGGGTAAGGATGGGGGATGATTGGGACAGGTGTTCGGCAGTGGTTTTGTAAGGGTCCTTAAGATATCTGACAGCAACCTTAAATGATGTCTACCTGAATAACTATCTCATTTAATCTCACTGAGCTGTGATCTTATATTGCATTTACATGTTTTGTTTCAGTTCAGTAAATTTTTTTATTATTTTTCGGGGAGGGCGTATACATCATATATATATATATATAATAAAGATGTATCGATTTGGTAAGCCATGTTAGTGCAAATAACAAAATCACAAAATCCCCAGAGTATAGCAGTAACCCCTCCCCCCCTTCTGCTTTGCTCTTTATTGTTCAATTCTATGATTTTGGTCAGTATAGCATCAAGACCTGAAGAGAGGTATACTCTCTAAAGCTTGTCTCCTCCTCCTCCTCCTCCTCCTCCTCCAATAAAAAAGGTATCACTACATACTGCTATACTCTCTGATGATTTTGTGATTATATGAAATAAATATACATATATATACAGTATATATAATGCCTTTTCTTTTGATGTATATTATGTTTACATTGTAATATCACTGTAGCAGTGGCGTGCAGTGAGGTCAGTGGCTGGTGAGGCACTGGCTAGTATCAGAGCCAGATATACACAGGGTTACGCAGTCACAATTTACGCATTTGATTATCGTTATATAGGAGAATAGAGTTTCACTATTTATAAAGTAAAGTTTGCAATTTTTTTTACAGTTCTAAGAGCATGCACTTACAATACTGACTAATAGAGGGCGCTATTACACACATGCTGATTGCTGAGCTCTGCCTGCCCCCCCCCCCACGACTGACGAGGACAGTCACATGACTGTCCTGCATCAGTCAATCCATGGGGAGCTCTGCCTCCCATGGGGGCAGGTTTTTTTTTTTAAAAAAAAGTGCTTGAGACCAATGGAGCTTTCCCATTGGCTCAAGCTTTTAATTGCTCTCAGTGCCTCTGGAGGCACTGAAAAGCGTAGAACCAGGAAGCAAAGCCAGCTTGAGCTACGCAATTAGTATAGCATTCAGCTGCGCAAATTGCGTAGGCTAGGCTGGCTCAGTGCTGCCCCTGCTGTCTGTGTAGTGAATCACACACACACACACACACACACAGCAGCCAGCAAACTGAAAGTGCAGGGGAAAAAAAGTGGAGGACAGAGAAGCAGCGAGGGAGCGTGGAGAGGTGAGTTTGAGAACTTTTTTCAATAATTAACATTTTATTTACAGCTTAAATATACATACATGTCATTATAGCACAATGAGCACATTAATTTACTGGAATGGCAGGGGAGGCTCTGCCTCCCCTGCCACCCCTGACTGCATGTCCCTGCACTGTATATGTGTGTTTGTATTTGTGTGATATATATATACATATACACGTATATGTATGTATAGCACACAAGTGTATCTTTATATATTTGAATTGTTGTAATGCTATCTGAATTCTGCATTCCACTCCCTGTTTCTAAATTTTCTCCCCATTTGCTCTAAGCCTGCTATTCTGCCCCATGTCCTGTTCAATGAACCTTAACTTTTATTGCCCCCTACAAACTCCCCCCTAAGTTCCTGGACAACTTCAACCCAATGTGATGCTATTTGCAATCTTAATTTCTCTTTCAACACACTCCCAAAACTCAGTCAGGGTTGGTACCTGGCCCTTGCAGAGAGCAGCTCATTACCCTCATCCAGCTAGACTTTGCTCCCGCCCACCCCATGGTTTTCCTTTAATATATACCCAACTAATTAATCATGTGATATCGCAGCAACCTACACCATTTACTCTGGTACCTCTCTATTTCCTGTTTACTCACCTCCAACACCTTTCACTATAATGTTTATCCCACTATTGCTTCTCTTTTCTTTATCATCCCTTCTCTCTAAAACTACTCTCTCCTTCTATACACCTTTCCAATTGCCCCAGGATGGAAAACCAGTTCCAATACACCACAGCCTGCTCAGTTCTTTTAACCTATCAGCTGAGTGCTGGTGGAGAGTGTTAAAATCCAGCCCTCCTACCCCCACACAAAGATTTAAAACTCTGCAACCACATTACCACAAGAAAACTCTGTCCAAATTCCTATTTATCCTGCTACTTTCCCTGGCAAACGATGTGGAAACTAACCCTGGTCCTATAGCTGACACAACCTTTAGTCTCCCAACTAAAAAAGTCCTCTCTGTCATGCCTGCTGGTGCTCCTGCAGTGCGGCCTTCCCAACAGAGAGGGCGCCAGTCTCTGAATCAGGCCACTTTGAATGCCGCACCTGGTCAGGGATCTAGGCCTTTAAATATCAGTCACTGACTGTGCTCTGGGCCCTGACGTGGTTATTTCTAGCCCTCAGTGCGTGTCTATAGCTTATGCATATTGGTTTTCTGGTTTGACTTCTGGCTTGTATATTCACTGTGTTTTCTGTATTATCCCTTGGCATATGTTTATCTCGTGTACCGACCTCTGGCTTGTTATTACTACGATATCTCTCCTGTCCCTGATCTGTACTTCTATGTATTTTAGATTAGTACCTGGCCATTCTAAGGACCAGCTTCTCAGTTTAGGGTTCTTTCTTGCCTTTCTGGGTTTTGTCTGCGTGCTGGGTGAATCTATATCCTTACATTACGTCAGGGCCATGGACCCTGCAGACATTGCCCAGCAGTTTGCTGCTTGCTGTTCCCATATAAGGGAGGCTGATGACAAGATGTATCATTTAGCAATTTTGCTGGAAACGTTCTTGGAGAATACAGATTGCGTGCAGTCTCCCTCGCCTGCTCCTATAACCCATTCTGACACTTCTATGGTTAAATCCACTGTTCCAGTGCAAATGTTGCCCTCTGTTACTTTCAGTGGTGAGGCTGCTGCATGCAGAGGATTTCTGAATCAAATTGATGTATGTTTTGAATTCAATCCTCATATGTGTATAACTGACAGAGCTAAAGTATGTTTTCTTTTTAACCATCTCAGAGACAAGGCCTTAGACTGGGCTACTGCATTATGGGAGTCTAAAAATCCCATAATAAATAACTACGAGGAATTTGTTACCACCTTAAAGAGTGTGTTTAACCCTTCCAGAAAAACAAATTCTGCTATTAAACGGTTAATGAGGTAAAGTCAGGGAGACAGAACTGTGTTGGAATATGCTGTTGAGTTTCAGACGCTTGCTGCCGAGGTTAATTGGGATAATGAAACTCTGGTGTCCTGTTTTCTGGAGGGTTTGTCTGACTCGTTAACCCTTGCTATTACAGCAAGAGATCTTCCTGGGAATCTGAATGATCTAATTCCCTTCTGTATGGAGATGGAAGACCAAATCAGGGACATGTGTAAAACAAAAGAGCAACCTAATAGGTTAATACCGTGTGTCTCTAGAGTTTAACCCTGCTGCATCTGACAACCCTGTACCTCAACCAATGCAATCTGGAGAGATTAAATCCTCAGAGGAGAGGGGACTGGTATCAGAGGTTATGACATTGTCTCCTTCTGTCTATAAAAAGTGTTATTACTTTACTATTATGATTTGAGGTGGGTTCCTCCATTATTCAGGTAGATGCACTTCTTGATTCAGAGGCAGAGGACAATTTTATGGACACCACTTTTGCATTGGAGAAAGGGATTCCCTGGGTGGAAAAAACCCCACCTATAGCTATTCATGCTATAGATGGCAGACCCCTTTCCAACCCATATATTTCTAAGGAGACCAGTCCTATTTCCATGTCTGTAGGAGTTCTCCATAAAGAGACTATGGTATGCCAACTCCTATCATCTCCTTCATGTCCTGTTGTTTTGGGGTATCCTTGGTTACAAAAACACAATCCAGTCATAGACTGGAGAAGAAACACTGTTCTGTCATGGAGCAAGTCTTGTTTTGATTCATGCATGATTCCTGTCAAGTCTGTGCAAACCATAAATGTACCCACTGCTGCTCCTTTATCTGTATTGGTTCCTATACAGTATGAGGAGGTCAGGGAGGTTTTCAACAAAGGAGGGGCTGAGACTTTACCTGAGCATAGACCCTATGATTGTGCTATTAATCTTCTTCCTGGCACTTTTCCTCCCAAGGGACGAGTGTATCCTCTGTCTCAACATGAGAACCTCATATTGGAGGAGTACATAAAGGATTCCCTTGCTAAGGGCTTCATAAGGAAATCCACATCTCCTGCTGGTGCTGGGTTCTTTTTTGTCTCTAAGAAAGAAGGGGACTTAAGACCTTGCATAGACTATAGGGGATTAAATAAAATAACTGTGAAAAATGCCTATCCCATTCCATTGATTGCTGAACTCTTTGACAGGTTAAAAGGTTCCCAGATCTTTTCTAAGCTTGACTTAGGAAGCGTGTATAATTTAGTGCGTATTAAAGATGGTGATGAATGGAAAACCGCTTTCAACACCAGATCTGGTCACTACGAGTACCTTGTAATGCCCTTTGGGCTATGTAACGCTCCAACTGTGTTCCAAGATTTTATAAATGATGTTTTGCGTGATTTCATACACGACTGTGTCATCGTGGATTTGGATGATATACTTATTTACTCACCTGATCTCGCTACTCACCACTTGCAGGTTAAAAAGGTTCTTCAGATGTTGTTGAACAATGGCCTTTACTGTAAATTGGAGAAGTGTCTCTTTGACCAACCTAAGTTAGCATTTCTAGGTTATGTCATTTCCGAAGAAGGATTTTCCATGGACCCGGCTAAACTTACTGCTGTTACTGACTGGCAATGTCCTATAGGGCTAAAAGCTATTCAGAGATTCATAGGGTTTGCCAACTATTACTGCAGATTCATACTCAATTTCTCCACAATACTGGCACCCATTACCAATATGACCAAGAAGGGAGCTAATACCCGTATTTGGTTCCCTGAAGCCGTTAAAGCCTTTGAGACTCTTAAAGAGGTTTTTTCTACGGCCCCTATACCTGTCCACCCTGATCCAAGGAAGCCTTTCATCCTAGAGGTTGATGCCTCTGAGACAGGAGTAGGAGCTATTCTCTCCCAAAGAGAATCCCCAGACCAACCACTCAAGCCTTGTGGCTTCTTTTCCAAGAAATTATCTAGTGCTGAAAGGAACTATGATATCAGTAACCGAGAACTCCTGGCTATCATTTCTGCTTTGAAGGAGTGGAGACACCTACTTGAAGGAGCTCCTACTGCCACTATGATTCTGACCGACCATAAAAACCTGACCTTTATTGCCGATGCCAAAAGACTGTCATCCCGTCAAGCCCGGTGGTCTATGTTTTTGAGTCACTTCAATTACATAATCACCTATAGGCCCGGTAACAGAAATGCTAAGGCAGACGCCCTTTCCAGGCAATTTGAGGTCACAGAACAGCAAGATAGACCAGTTGAGTCGATTGTTCCTCTGGAGAGATTAGTGGCAGCTACTCATCTCACCCTTACTTCTACACTCCTTACTCGTATCCAAGCTATGCAAGGTACAGCTCCCCCTGAGACTCCTTCTGACAAGTTGTTTGTTCCTGACGCAGAAAGAAAGGAACTACTCTCATGTTATCATGCCTCCAGGCCAGCCGGTCATCCTGGTATAAAAAGGACATTGTCAGCCCTTACACCGATGTACTGGTGGCCAGACATTGCCAAGGATGTGAGGGAATATGTACAGACATGTGTGGTATGTGCACAATCCAAAGCCTCTACTCAATGTCCTGCAGGGCTATTGCAACCACTAGCCATCCCTGACAAACCGTGGTCACATATTTCTATGGATTTCATAGTAGATTTGACACCTTCTGAAGGGCATACCGTGATTTTGACCATTGATGATCGCTTTACTAAAATGGTTCATCTGGTTCCTCTCAAGAAATTGCCAACATCTAAAGGTCTAGCCAACATATTTGCCAAAGAGGTATTCAGATTGCATGGCTTGACTCATGAAATTGTCTCTGATCGAGGTCCCCAGTTCATTTCTAGATTTTGGCGAAATTTCTGTTCACAGTTGGGCATTAAAGTATCATTTTCTTCTGCTTATCAATGGTTATCAATGGAGCTGCCGAACGTGCTAATCAGTCTAGTGAGAACTACATTCGTAGCTTCTCTTCTCAAGGGCAGGATGATTGGGTTTCTTTACTTCCTTGGGCTGAATTTGCTCTGAACAGTAATGTGAATGCCCCGTCTGGTCACTCCCCGTTTTTTGTTGCCCATGGTTTTCAGCCTACCTTTTTGCCATCCCCTAGTGCTGACACTGGTCTTCCTGACTTGGACTCCTATGTTCAGTCTCTTCATAAAGTGTGGACTTTGGTACGTTCCAACCTCTGTCACGCTGCAGTCCAACAGAAGGCCTATGCAGATAGGAAGGGCCGATCCGCCTATGCCTATGTTCCAGGCCAGAGAGTCTGGTTGTCTACCCGTAACATTAAGTTACGTGTGCCATCGATGAAATTTGCTCCGCGGTACATTGGTCCATTCAAGGTCCTAAGACGTATCAACGAAGTAAGTTATGCGCTGGACCTACCTCGTACCCTCCGTATACCGAATACCTTTCACACCTCCTTGTTGAAGCCCCTTCTGTGCAATCGGTTCACCACTGTCATTCCTCGACCTCGTCCTGTACTAGTCCAGGGACAAGAAGAATTTGAGGTCCAGTCCATTGTTGTTTCCCGTCATTCCCGTGGTGGTCTTCAATATTTGGTGCACTGGAGAGGGTATGGCCCGGAGGAACGCTCATGGGTTCCGATTTCTGATCTCCATGCCCCCCGTCTGGTCCGTGCCTTTCACCGCTCTCATCCCACTGCCCCGGGATCTCGGCGCCCGGAGGTCGCTCGTGGAGGGGGGGGGGGTACTGTCATGCCTGCTGGTGCTCCTGCAGTGCGGCCTTCCCAACAGAGAGGGCGCCAGTCTCTGAATCAGGCCACTTTGAATGCTGCACCTGGTCAGGGATCTAGGCCTTTAAATATCAGTCACTGACTGTGCTCTGGGCCCTGATGTGGTTATTTCTAGCCCTCAGCGCGTGTCTATAGCTTATGCATATTGGTTTTCTGGTTTGACTTCTGGCTTGTATATTGACTGTGTTTTCTGTATTATCCCTTGGCATATGTTTATCTCGTGTACTGACCTCTGGCTTGTTATTACTACGATATCTCTCCTGTCCCTGATCTGTACTTCTATGTATTTTAGATTAGTACCTGGCCATTCTAAGGACCAGCTTCTCAGTTTAGGGTTCTTTCTTGCCTTTCTGGGTTTTGTCTGCGTGCTGGGTGACTCTATATCCTTACACTCTCATTTGTGCACTGTAACATCCGAAGTTTACTCCCTAAATTGGATGAGCTTCAGGCTTAGTGTTACTATTACAAACCAAAAATAATTGTGCTCACAGAGTCATGGTTAACCCCAAAAGTACCAGACTCTGCATATCAATACAGGGGTATTCATGTTATAGAAAAGACAGAGCAAAGAGAGGAGGGGGAATTGTTATTTATATTGAGGAGTCCATAAAGTTCACCCCCTTACAGACTTCTAGCTCTCCTGTCACCTTTGATTTCCTCTCTGGTATAATTGAGATCCCATTCAGTAAGTCAATCATTGTTGCTTGATTCTATCGTCCACCGAGCTCTCCAGTGCACTCCCTCTCTGACATATCTCAAATCCTTAATAACCTACTTGCCCAAAACCAAAAAAGTGAACTGCTGGTCCTCGGTGATTTTAATACAGATTAGCTAAATCCTAAAAACAATAAACACTGCTCACTGTTTAAAACTTTGCAGCTAACTCAATTAATCTCCTCCCCCACTTGCATTAATATGAAAAGCCCTAACCATACCTTGCTGGACTGGATCTCTCCTCATCTCCTGATAGAATACAGGAGGCAGGTGTTCTTGCTAATAGCTTTAGTGACCATTGTCTAGTGTACTGCGTGCGCAAAGTAAAGGCCATGAAATCTCCCCCAAAGGTAATAACCACCAGGTCTTTCAAGAAATTTATTCTTGAATCCTTCCTAAGTGATCGTAAACAGCTCCTCTGGTACAGGCTAAACCTAATCCCAGACCTAGACTGTGCAGTTGAATACTTTCAGTCTGAGCTCCTGCAAGTCTGGAATTCCCATGCCCCGCTGCATAAAGTGCGAGTAAAAGGAACCCATCTCCCCTGGGTTACAGCTGATCTTACACTATTGTACCAGCTTAGGGATTCACTATGGTCAAATTTCAAGAGTACTGGTTCCATGAACGATCACTACGAATACCGAAAATGCCGGAACGAATGCACAAAACAAACAAAAATGGCCAAAGCCCATTACTTCAATGAAAATCTAAACAATAACATATCAAACCCTAGAAACTTTTGGAGAACCATAAGTAACATACAAGCACCCCCAGTCCACTCCCAGCCAGCTGCTGTCAACGTAAACAACCAAACCCTGCAACACCCCCTAGATGTAGCAAATGCCTTTAATGATTATTTTGTTGGATGCGCCACCACTTTGATTGCCAAGCTAGGAAATTACATGCAATCAGAGAGGCCTCATGCAGGTCAGGCCCCTTCAACTGTGCAAAGTCCCTGTATCAGACAGGAATTCAGTTTTAGACCAGTGCCTGTCAGTGTCGTTACTAAACTTCTCCGTAAGCAAAAAATGAAATACCAGTCTGGACCTGATCAAATACCAGCAATGCTGCTGAAAATCAGTGCGCAGACAATTGCAAATCCTGTCGCAACCCTAATAAATGAATCACTGGCGACTGGATACATACCCAAACTCTGGAAGACTGCGAGAGTGGTACCTATCCATAAGAGTGGTGACAGTACTTTGGTATCCAACTACCGTCCGATATCATTGCTCCCTGTAATGTCAAAAAGTTGTGAAAAATGCGTCTACACACAATTATGTGATTATTATCAATATTGGAACTACTTTTTTTTTTTATTTCAAACTTTTTTTATTTTGCAATAAACAAAAGGTCACAGACCGACCAGTCAGGTGGCCTCACAGGGCCAAATGAGATACTCACAAAGAAAGCACAGAAAACATAAAGGGGGGGGGGTTCACATAGGAAACTACAGAAAATCGAAAATAGTGGGGGGGGTGTAGAAACTCGTCAGGAGGGTCATCCTGCAAAAACAAAAAAGTGATGGAGTTCGCTGATGGGGCACCAGGGAAACAAACAAAACCAAAAAAAAAAAAAAAAAAAAAAAAAAGAAGGGATAAAAAGGGTGGGGAGGGACTGCCAAACATATCGTGGCATTCCTGGCTCACCCCAGCAACCTAAAGGGAACCGAGGGCCATGGAAGGGGCCGCGTGGCCAGGAGACCTGGGGCCAAAAGGGTGTACAGAGCCTAGGTAGCCACCCTAGCGGCTCTCCCAGGCTACCTCCTAATGTCCCAAAAAAAAAAAAAAAAAAAAGGGATGGGGAGTCCCAGTGCTCCAACAGACGAACAACATGAACCTACAAAGTCTGTAAGCAGGACCACAAAATCGTTCAGGAGTACATAAAAAGGGGGGAAGAAACAAAAATGAAAAGGGTAGGAACACAAGAATAGACAGAAATGTCCTCAAAAAAAAAAAAAAAAAGTCTCAGAGTATTAGGGGGGTATTCATCAGGGTGGGGGGTGTCATCAACATCGATGAAACAATCATACATGAGAGAAAAACGGGGGGGGTAGTAGAAAGTAGTATAATCTTTGGGCAAACTGTAGACAGAAACAAAATCTCAGCTAGCGAGGGGAGACGAAGAGGGTCAGCTGGGGTCAAAAAGTAAATAAGGGGGGCGAGGATGGTCATTGACAACCGATCAGGCCTGGCATCGATGAGAAGAGGGCAAAAAAGACAAGGTCTTCATCCGGTATCCATCCAGAGGACCGGGCTCACAGACCCACCAAAAAGGATCTCATCGTTGAAGGCTCGTCGGGCCAGCCACCTCCATGCGGCTTCAACTGCGTAGGAAGCCTCCCCACGAGGTTGAGAGTCCATCAGCACCACAACGATGAACCGCGCAGTCTCAAGGGGAGAACCATCAGCCCGCTCAACAGCAGCCACTGCATCTCTTCTCCAGACAGCCGGCGCCACCCCGCCGTCCGGAACAGGCACAGCGCCCGGCATCAGAAGGACCAGCATTGAATCAGCCTCCAAGTTTCCCGGTGCATTGCTGCCGGTTACCTCTTCCCCCGCTTCTGCACAATCCGAAGCTCTGCAGGTGAGTACGGCCGTGCTAGATTCGCCACCATGGGCATCATCCACACCTCTACATCTCCTCAGCGCAGCCATCATCAGGCGCCACGTTCCTCTTGTGAGCGGGCCCGAATCCTCCTCCCCCAACAACTGCAAGCAGGCATCAAGGCCTGCTATCACGGCCATTTTCTCATCTGGGTGGGGGGAGGGGGCGAGCCGCTGCATCACACTTACTGGTCCCGGTTCCGGATCATCGGCCACCGCAGCAACCGGGGGATGGGGGCCCTCCATCTCCCCAGCAAACAGCGGACGTGCGCCTGGCAAGGATCAGTGTAAAAAAACCCCGGGAGGGGACTCTGCAAGGCCAGGAAACAGGCTCCAAGATGGCCGCCGTCCGAGCACCGCAGTCGAAGTTCCAGCGGCGGAACACGTGTCTCAGCTCCGGAGGGGGGGACGATGCAGGCTCCGGAGGGTGCACCCCTGATGGCCAACAGCTCAGGGACCCCTCAGAGAGTTTTCAGCTGGGGGGGTCACCCAAAAGAACCCCCTTTACAGCATCCCCAGACGGAGCTTCAGTGAGATGCGTCTTCTTCCCTGCTCAGTCGGCCACGCCCCCTGATATTGGAACTACTTAACCCCAGATCAATCAGGCTTTCGTCCAAATCACTCAACTACAACCGCCCTTTTAAAAGTCTGCAATGATATCCAAGCTGGGATGAAACAAGGAAACCTAACTGGAGCCATCTTCCTTGATTTTGCCAAGGCCTTTGACACAGTAGACCATGGCATCTTGTTAGAAAAACTTAAAAACTCTGGCATTGGTGATCGCACACTAAACCTGGTTTCAATCATATGTATCCGACCGATCACAATATGTGTCAATTTCTGGCAGCTCCTCCCTCCCGCTCCCAGTCACTTGCGGTGTACCCCAAGGCTCAATACTAGGCCCCCTGCTATTCACAATATTCATAAATGATCTGCCCAACGTCTGCAAAGCCTCAACTGTACATATGTACACAGACCAGGGACGTGCAGTCAGGGACGGCAGGTGAGGCAGGGCCTCACCTGCCAACACTCAATTGGGGACTATATATTTGTAAAATAAAAAAATAAAAATGTTCACATACTCACCTGCTCCTTCGCTTTTTTTTCTCTTGAGTTCGCTGGCTGTGTGTGAATCACTCAGCAGCGGCAGCCTGCTCCGAGCCTATGCAATTTGCGTAGTTGAACGCTATGCTAATTTCGTAGCTCAAGCTGGCCGAATAGATTCAGATTGAAGTCTGCAGCGTGTGACTGCCGCCTACTTCCTGAATCTAGGCTCTTCAGTGCCTCAGAGAGGTACTGAGGACAATGGAAATGCTTGGACCAATGGGAAAGCACCATTGGTCTCAAGCAATTCAAAAAAACGACTCAATGTGAGGCAGGCCTTCCATGGATAGATTGACACAGGACAGTCATATGACTGTCCTCTTCAGTCATGGGGGCGTGCCGCGGGGCTGTGTGCCTGGAGAGCAGCCAGATATCCTGGGGAGGCCATGACAGCAGCCAGATATCCTGGGGAGTCCATGACAGCAGCCAGATATCCTGGGGAGGCCATGACAGCAGCCAGATAACCTGGGGAGGCCATGACAGCAGCCAGATATCCAGGGAAGCCCCGAGAGCAGCCAGAGCCTAGGGAGCCCTGAACCTGAATCTAAGTAACCTGTGTATGTCTGGCCCTGATACTAGCCAGTGCCTCACCAGCCACTGAGTTCACCGCACGTCACTGACGCAGACGACACTGTAATCTATACCAGCAAACCAAATCTCCCGCAGCTGGAGGCCGTGCTGCAAGAACAATTCACAGAGGTAGAAAAGTGGATCAAACACAACAAACTTTTTTTAAATACTGACAAAACTGTAACGATGCTCTTTGGAACAGCACCTAAACTACACAAATTGCAAAATCCCCATCTGTGTGTTGGGGCAAAATCAAATGGCACGCTGACCACAGTCACTTCTCTCAAATATCTAGGTATGTGGTTGGACCCTAATCTATCCTTTGGCCCCCACATTGAAAAAATCTCATCTAAACTCTACCCCAAACTAGGTGCCCTGTACAGAAACAAATCCTGACTGAGCCCCGCGGTAAGAAAGCAGATTGTACAACAAATGCTTATGCCGGCTATTGATTACGGAGATGTAGTGTATGCAGCCGCCCCGCAAACACACCTTCAGAAACTTACTACATTGTATAACTCATTCTGCCGCTTTGCATTACAATGTAACTACATGACCCACCATTGTGACATGTTAAAAGAGCTAAACCGGCCATCGCTGGAGTCTAAACGCACCCTTAACCTTTCCAGCCTGGTGTTTAAGAGCATTTCTGGGAAGCTGCCACCCTACCTGAATAGACTGCTTCCCCCAGCAGCTCCCTCATCCTATAACCTCCGATCCAGGACCAGCACCTTACTTGCAATACCACAATACAAAAAGACAGTGGCTCGGTCCTCATTTTCCTACAGAGCACCACAATTATGGAACAACCTCCCAGACACCATCAAATCTTCCCCCAGTCTTAAGTCACTCAAGAGCTCCTTACTAACATACCTCAATACAGAATGCACCTGTAAACATGTAACATAGTGACTATATTTCCTACATATTTATTTTCTGTTAATCTGTATATTTGTGTTGTTTTTTTAATATCTTGCATTGTATTACTTTGTATTTCTGTAACTGTAACACTTCAATGTTCTTGAACCCAGAACATACTTGAAAACGAGAGAAATCTCAATGTATCCTTCCTGGTAAAATGCTTTATAAATAAATAAAATATATATATTATCTAGATTCCTTAAAGGACTAATGACGGAACTCTTCCATCATAAATGCATTGATTTTAATGACCCTTGGTCCCTAAGGCGTTAATACCCTTAAAAGGTTCACTCATGAAAAGTCCACATGCACCGTGATGTTGGCCTGCCTTTCATATCACATGATGAGTTTTAAACTGGTTTATGAATACATTCATAGAGAACTATCGTAAGCCTAAATACGTATTTTGTACATGCCATAATTCCAGTGTGTGACCTTTGCCCTACTTTTTCCAGTGTGTGTGTGTGTGTTTTATTCTGTACATAATATTCAATATAACACAGAAATAGCCACAACTATTTAAAAGGGCACATGTCCTCAAAATTACCTTGCTTAAAAATAGCCTAATTCTAACACAAGATGAAAAGCAATGTGTCCCGACAGGATTCTGCCAGCCCTGTAAAAAGAAACTGCAGCCTATAAAATAATCTTCCTTCAAGATCCCCTCTAATTGAACCTCAAATATCTTATTGGGGGAAATTATGTGAATATATAAAGTTGTGTTCAAAATTATTCAACCCCCAATGCTGTAAAGAGTTTTAGGGAATTTAGTGTACATTTGTAATTGTATTCAGAATGAAATCCTACAAGGACTTTTTAAAGAACCATATGCAACTAAAATGACATCAATTGGTTTTGTAATACAGTAGTAAATGTTTATTTTGTGAATTCTTCATTGACACAATTATTCAACCCCTTAAAGACTACCACTCTGAAGAACAGAGGTTCATTCAAGTGTTTTCAATCAGGTATTGAAAACACCTGTGGATGTCACGGAGCAGCAATAAAGCATAATAAGCACCAATTAGGTAGCTTTAAAATGACTGCGATACTCAGCTCCTTCTAGACATTTACTGGTGTGGTTACAAACATGGTGAAGTCAAGAGAATGGTCCAGGAAGACAAGAGAAGAGGTGATTACTCTTCACAGGAAGGGCAATGGCTATAAGAAGATTGCAAAGATGTTAAACATACCAAGAGAGACCATAGGAAGCATCATTCGCAAATTCAAGGCAAAGGGCACTGTTGAAACGCTACCTGGTCGTGGCAGAAAGAAGATGCTGACTTCGACTGCTGTGCGCTACCTGAAGCGTAGAGTGGAGAAAAGTCCCCGTGTGACTGCTGAGGAACTGAGAAAAGATTTGTCAGATGTGGGTACTGAAGTTTCAGCTCAGACAATACGGCGCACACTGCGTAATGAAGGCCTCCATGCCAGAACTCCCAGGCGCACCCCCTTGCTGTCTCCAAAGAATAAGAAGAGTCGACTGCAGTATGCCAAAAGTCATGTGGACAAACCACAGAAGTTTTGGGATAGTTTTTCTGTGGACTGATGAAACAAAATTAGAACTGTTTGGGCCCATGGATCAACGCTATGTTTGGAGGAGGAAGAACAAGGCCTATGAAGAAAAGAACACCTTGCCTACTGTGAAGCATGGTGGGGGGTCAATCATGCTTTGGGGCTGTTTTGCTTCTGCAAGTACAGGGAAGCTTCAGCGTGTGCAAGGTACCATGAATTCTCTTCAGTACCAGGAGATATTGGATGACAATGTGATGCAGTCCGTCACAAACCTAAGGTTTGGGAGACGTTGGACCTTTCAACAGGACAATGATCCCAAGCATACCTCCAAGTCCACTAGAGCATGGTTGCAGATTAAAGGCTGGAACATTTTGGAGTGGCCATCGCAGTCACCTGACTTAAATCCGATTGAGAACCTCTGGTGGGACTTAAAGAAAGCAGTTGCAGTGCGCAAGCCTAAGAATGTGACTGAACTGGAGGCTTTTGCCCATGACGAATGGGCGAAGATACCCGTAGATCGCTGCAAGACACTTGTGTCAAGCTATGCTTCACGTTTAAAAGCTGTTATAACTGTAAAAGGATGTTGTACTAAGTACTGTCACGGTTCCCAGATCCCACCACGCAGTACTTAACACCCCACACTCCACAGAGCCCAGAAGCTACCAACAGAGTAGCCGTTAAAGATCTCTAACTGTCTGGTCCTTAGAATTGGCCAGGTAAACTAGCTAGACAGAAAGGGTTAACAACACGGGGAGTAGTCAGCCGAGCCAGAATCAGGAATACAGAGTTCAGAATGGTCAAATGGAATAGCCGGGTCGATATCAGAGCAGTGGCGTAGTACAAGAAAATGGTCTAGGGCAACAGAAGGCAGAATAGTCAGAAACAAGCAGAGGTCAATAACGGGTTAATTCAATATAGCAGTCAGGTACAAGGAGCTCAGGTATGGATAACCACGATCTGGCAACTGCTGAGAATACACTGAGGGTTTTTAAAGACCTTCACCAGGCCACGCCCCCCACTCAAGCCGTGCCTCATGCAACCACCTCCCTGCCTGTCTCCATTTAAACCGGGCATTGGTCAGCGAGCAGCATCAGACATGCTGCCCTCAAGCACACAGGTAGGGCTGGAAGCTCCCAATGTTACAGTACCCCCCTCTCCACGGGAGGCCACCGGACGACCAACAGGACGAGCGGCAGGACGACCACCAGGGCGATCGGGGTGTGAGGCATGGAATGCCCTGACCAACCTAGAGGCAGACATGTCCGAAGCTGGAATCCAGGACCGGTCTTATGGACCATAACCCACCCAATCGACCAAGTACTGCAGAGCGCCCCTGCACAGCCTAGAATCCAAAACCCTCCTAACCTCATACTCAGATTCACCATCAACCTGAATAGGTGGAGGAGGAGGAACGACCCGCGTGTACCTGTTACACAACAATGGCTTCAGTAGGGAGGTGTGGAAGACGTTGTGCATGCAAAGATGTTTAGGAAGGGCAAGAGCATAAACCACAGGATTAACGCGGCGAATGATCCTATATGGACCTATAAACCGAGGTGCCATTTTCATGGAAGGCACCCGCAACTTCACGTTCCTAGTGGACAACCAAACTCTATCCCCCACGTTATAGGAGGGAGCTTGTAACCTATGCCTGTCAGCCTTGCGTTTCTGGACAGCAACATTGCGCTCCATATTTTCTCGAATATGTCTCCAAATCTCTTGCAGTTGAGTGAGATGGTCATCGAGAGCCGGGATGACCTGTTCAGTAAACTGAAGCGGTAGAGCCGGAGGGAAAAAAACATAGATGGCAGAAAAAGGAGAGTGGCCAGTGGTCTCGTTAACGGCGTTATTACGTGCATACTCAGCCCAGGGCATCAACTCCGACCAATTGTCTTGTTGTTGTGTGGTAAAGCAACGTATGTGCTGCTCGAGACCCTGATTTGCCCTCTCTGCTGCCCCATTGGTTTGTGGATGATATGCTGAAGAGAAGGCCAATCGCACCCCCATCTCTGCACAGAAAACCCTCCAGAAACGAGAAACGAACTGGGCTCCTCTGTCAGAGACTATTTCAGACGGAACCCCATGTATTCGTACAATCTCTCTAGCAAATACAACCGCCAGTTCTTTGGCTGTAGGAAGCTTAGGTAGAGGGACAAAATGAGCCATTTTGGAGAAGCGGTCTACAACTGTCAGAACCACAGTATGACCCTTGGACTTCGGCAAGTCCACAATAAAATCCATAGATAGATGAGACCAAGGCCTCTTAGGCGTGGGTAAAGGCTGCAATAGTCCGACAGGCAAGGATTTACTGGTTTTGCTTCTGGCACAGACTTGACAAGCCAAAACAAACAGACGTACGTCCTGTCGCATGGTGGGCCACCAGAACTGTCTGGAGATACTGGTAAGAGTCTTAGTAATACCAGGATGACCTGCTGGTTTAGAATCATGAAACATTATGAGTAATTCTTGTCTTTCCTTTTCAGGTACAAACAACATATCTGGAGGCTTGTCAGGTGGAGCCCCTACTTGAACTGCCTGGAGGCTTTCCAGGAAAGGTGAGGAGACAGACAAGACTGTGGAAGCCACAATACGTTCAGGAGGAACTATAGGATTGTGGTCTTGTGTATTAGATTCATACGGGTCATATTGACGAGATAAGGCATCAGCCTTTACATTGCGGTCACCTGGTCTGTAAGTCAATACAAAATTAAACCGAGACAGTAGCAATGACCACCTGGCCTGTCTCGCGTTCAAACGTTTAGCATCCCCGATGTACGTAAGGTTCTTATGATCAGTAATTATCAATAAAGGGTCAAGAGTACCTTCCAACAAATGTCTCCACTCTGCTAGGGCAGACACAATAGCAAGCAATTCTCTGTTACCGATATCATAATTGCGTTCTGCTGGTGATAATTTTCTTGAAAAGAACCCACAAGGATGTAGAGGTTTTCCTGGAGACTCTCCTTGAGACAGGAGAGCCCCAATGCCTATCTCGGAAGCATCAACCTCAAGAACAAACGGAATCCTGGGATCAGGATGCCGTAACACGGGAGCGGAAGTGAAAGTTTGTTTGAGGGCCTCGAATGCTTGTTTGGATTGAGAAGACCAGATCTGGTTCTTCAGACCTTTACGTGTCATATTAATGATAGGGGAGGCTACAGCAGGAATAATTCTTGATAAATCTCCTATAATAGTTGGAAAACCCCATAAACCTCTGTATGGCCTTGAGACCTTGAGGGAGAGGCCATTCTGAGATGGCCGTGAGTTTAGAAGGATCCATCTCAAAACCTTCTGGAGTGATAATATACCCAAGGAATTTCACAGTAGTAATGTCGAATAAACACTTCTCTAGTTTGCAATAAAGACCATTGTCCAGTAATTTTGCTAATACCTGTCTGACATGTGCATGGTGGGTTTTCAGATCGGGAGAGTAAATCAATATATCGTCTAGGTATACTATAACAAAGGTTTGTAAGAAATCTCTGAGCACATCATTAATAAAATCCTGGAATACCGCTGGAGCATTACAAAGACCGAAAGGCATGACCAAATATTCATAATGCCCACTCCTGGTGTTAAATGCTGTTCTCCACTCATGCCCCTCTTTTATACGTTTCAGGTTGTAAGCTCCTCTTAAATTAAGTTTTGTGTATACTGCTGACCCCCTTAACCTGTCGAACAGTTCTGATATGAGAGGGATAGGGTACACGTTCTTAATGGTGATCTTGTTAAGCCCCCTATAATCGATAAACGGGCGTAAATCTCCCTCTTTTTTAGACACAAAAAAGAACCCAGCCCCTGCTGGAGAAGAGGAACGTCGGATAAAACCTCTCTCCAAATTCTCCTTTATGTACTCTTCCATGATTTGGTTCTCCTTTATGGAAAGAGGATATACTTTGCCTCGAGGAGGCATGGTACCAGGATGAATATCTATGGCACAATCATATGGTCTATGTGGAGGCAGTTTCTCTGCCTCTCTTTTATCAAATACAGCCCTGAGATCGGCATATTGGTCAGGAACCTCTGTAGACAATGGAGGAGCTGTGGGTGTGTTCAGGCACCGACATGCTGAATGGGTATTAAACAAGTCCCAAAACAAGCAGGACTCCAAGACAGTATCTCTCCCTTAGCCCAATCAATAACAGCATTATGTTCCACCAACCAAGGGAAACCAAGTACAACAGGATTGGAAGGTGAATGGATAACTTGAAATATGATTTCTTCTTTATGCAAGAGACCAGTGGTAAGAACCACTGTAACCGTATCGTGAGTAATCCTAGGGCAGGATAACGGTCTGCCATCTATGGCTTCGACGGCTAAGGGTGTCTCTCTTACAACCAGAGGTAGAGAAATGGAAGAAGCGTAGTTAACATCGATAAAGTTGCCAGCAGCCCCAGAATCCAAAAAAGCGGTAGTATGTGTGGTCTTGGTCTCCCAAGCCAAGGATACTGGTAACATAAGTTTAGTGTCTTTGACAGGAGACATGCACGTCACACTCAAGGCCTGTCTCCTCAGCTGCCTTAGGTGCGGTAGTTTTCCGGCTTATCATGCATTTTAGGACGAGTAGGACATTGAAATCGTACATGTCCCCCCAAACCACAATACAGGCACAATCCCTCACGAAAACGCCTTGTTCTCTCTTCCTCTGTAAGCCTAGTACGGCCTAGTTGCATAGGCTCAGAGGGAGGAGATAACTCTCTTGGTGGTGCCTGAAAGACAGGGGCCAACCTAGGTAACGGTCTCTTGGGCTTCTCTCTTGGAGTCCTTCTGTCCCTTATCTGATTATCCAGATCTATACAATAATCAATGAGTTCACACAATACCTCAGGTAGTTTACGTGGAGCCAATTCATGCATCAATGACTCTGATAACCCCTCCATAAAAGCCAGAACCAGTGTCTCATTTGTCCAGTTCACATCAGAGATCAAGGTTTTAAATTCTATGGCATAATCAGAAACAGTCCTGTTCCCTTGACGTATGCGGAACAAGGATTTGCCAGCTACCGTGGCCTTTCTGGTAGGATTAAATGTACGTTGTAACTCGGCTATGAATTCTTTATAATCCCGTATGATAGGCTTCTCTGCCTCCCATAACGGAGTCGCCCATGTCAATGCTCTGCCAGACAGTTGATTAATAATGAACCCCACTTTGGCAATGTCAGAGAAAAACATCTGTGGATTTAATTTAAAATGAATATCCACATGGACCAAAAATCCCCGGCACTCTGAGGGAGTACCGTCAAACCTCATAGGAGCAGTCATGTGTACCTGGGATGTCTGAACGACAGGGGACACAGGTATATCAAGCGGGGTTGCAACCCCAGCTGGTTCCAGGTGAGCCGTACGAGTCAGGATAGTTTGTAAGGCAATAGCAAACTGATCCATCCTGTGATCCTGCTCGTCCTGTCTGGATACAAAGTTAGCCAAGTGCTGTGTTAAGTCTGCGGGATCCATAGTGGCCAGATCGTAATGTCACGGTTCCCTGATCCCACCACGCAGTACTTAACACCCCACACTCCACAGAGCCCAGAAGCTACCAACAGAGTAGCCGTGAAAGATCTCTAACTGTCTGGTCCTTAGAATTGGCCAGGTAAACTAGCTAGACAGAAAGGGTTAACAACACGGGGAGTAGTCAGCCGAGCCAGAATCAGGAATACAGAGTTCAGAATGGTCAAATGGAATAGCCGGGTCGATATCAGAGCAGTGGCATAGTACAAGAAAATGGTCTAGGGCAACAGAAGGCAGAATAGTCAGAAACAAGCAGAGGTCAATAACGGGTTAATTCTATATAGCAGTCAGGTACAAGGAGCTCAGGTATGGATAACCACGATCTGGCAACTGCTGAGAATACACTGAGGGTTTTTAAAGACCTTCACCAGGCCACGCCCCCCACTCAAGCCGCACCTCATGCAACCACCTCCCTGCCTGTCTCCATTTAAACCGGGCATTGGTCAGCGAGCAGCATCAGACATGCTGCCCTCAAGCACACAGGTAGGGCTGGAAGCTCCCAACGTTACAAGTACTAAGATTGAATGTCACTTGGGGGTTGAATAAAACTGATAATGATGTGAGCACAGAAAAGACATTTGTGGCTATTTCATTATAAATGTTATGTTATATTTGTCTGACCTACACGTGCCTCTTTGATTTAATTGTAAGCAAGATGACTGAATGATCAAAATCAATGTCAAACTGGCCAAAACACTCAATTTCAGTGGGGGTTGAATAATTTTGAACACAACTGTATATATACATTCTAGTGGTACAAAGCCTGGTGTTATGCCAACAGCCCAGCCAAGCCAAAGTCAGTTCTTGAACTTACCCTGCTATAAAATTGATATTGCCCTTTGTATTTGTTATACTCCCATCTCCCCATAGCCATACACCTCAGCGATTTGCATCAACAGGTGAGATATTACGTGTAACAGCCCCACTCACTAATGATGATTTCTTCGTTACTATTACAGTCGAGCCACAAACTCACCCTTCAGCTCTGCTGTTATGGCAGGTTACGATCTTTTGCAAAATCACTTAAAACAGTCAATTAAACCCCTAAAAATCCCAAACGTGCCTCCAATCCCAGCGTTTCCTCACATCATACGCAGCAGAGGACTGGGAAAAGTGTTCCCCCACTGCTCCTCCATACCTTCTGCGCAACCCTGCTTTGCAGGTTTGTGCTTGGCTCCATGGAGCAGCATCTGTTTGCAGCTCCTAATCATTCCATATTGAGCAACAAATACAGCGCCTTCGTCGAAATAGGCCCAGTATCCTGGAGCCACTAAAGGGGTTATTCCGAGAGCACCGAGATGTTACCTTCATTTCGGTGCTCACTCGTTCCCCACACTTCAGGGAATCAAATTCACTGACCTTGCGGTGAATTCTACATGTTAAGCATAGGGAGCGCAAAGTACAGTCAGCTCACGCTGAAGAGTACAAGATCCGAATCGCTAATCTATTTTTTAACCCGTTAGCATTCGGACTGTAATATGGTTCACCTGAGCTAGGGCAACCAGAGCTAACGTTACCGCTCACACAGGTAAGCACTAACGGTAGTGTTAGGAATGTGATATGGCCATTATTTTTATATTCTATTGGCATTTTTTGGAATCTGCTAATAATCTCATTGATCACTTCAAATCCCCATAAGTAGGAGATTTGACCATTATATATATATCTTTATCACATTTACTGTATTTGCCGCAAAGGCCATTTCTGCCTGTATGCTGACAATGCAGGCCCGGTATGATTAAGGCCGTCTGTGGCCGAAACGTCACTGTTCTGTGGTGGTGAGATGCTACCCTGCTAAATAAATTCATGAATTGCAGCTGCCCGAGTCCAGGATCCTTTGTGTTTAATGCAGGCCCTGTGTGACATTGTGCAATATAAGGGACACCATTTAGAGTTCAGAACCTTTCATTCCACCAATAATTCCGTAAAGGACAAATGAATTATTGAAAAATTAAAAACAAGCAAATTCATAATAGTTTAATTAATTAACTCAGAACAACAATTTCTAAGCAAAATTTTTATTTCACCCTATGTTTAATTGTCAAGTTGGCATCCCATGTTTCACATAAATGCTATGATAAAACATCTTCAACAAAAGCGCTTGTTAATGAAGGGGTTAATTTTTTGTGTTAAGTTCTTTCATTTCCCGTAGGGTGTTATTACGTGAGTCTTTGTAAGTACTGCCTGCTGGCCTCATATTTATGGAAATCCAGGGCGGCCTGGAGCTCTTTGGTTCCGGCGTGTTGGCACGGGCTGACTTTGATACTGAAAAAGGTAGGAATGCAAAGCAGCTCTGTGTTGGAAACAGATGTCAGCTGTGTCACAGCAAGAAGAAGGGGAGGTTCGGGCATCTGCAGCCACACTCATTCGACACACATGGACATTTAGAGCTGCAGACTTTCCACACAAGGCACCTTCCTTGCCATTCACGTGGGATGGCATGCATTATAATACCGCACAACAGCTGGAGCCTTTGCCAGTCCTAAACCTCCTTTGTTACATAGCACAAGGTTGGCACATGCTGGTCTACTTCTAAAGAAAGACAAATATGAGTGCACCGGCAGCCACTCGAGTCTTTATCCTATCTCTCACCTCCATCCCCATCACTTATGTCTTCAATACACTTTCTGCAGGCGCCAGGTAAGTGGGCAATGCATGAGGACTAAGGAAGTTATTCCTCCCTCCTTCTGTTCCGTGTGTGTAATGTGTTACATGTATATTTGTTATTATGTCTCTCCCATTGTACAGCGCTAAGGAATTTGTTGCCGCTTTATAAATACTTGTAACTGTAACTAAGCACCGAACTTGCCACAAAATTGCCTAACTTCACCGTACGGTGCAATTTCTTGGCAGTTTCTCTATTCACTAAGCAGTCAATTCTCCAAATACTGAAGAATTGACAGCTAAACACTGTGTAGTTCGCTGCAGATCGTAGTCCTACGGCAGCAGCGAAATTGTCCCATAGAGAAGTAATGTATCCTGGTGTTTGCAATCTTTTACCTTCAGACACTTTGAGGCGTATTCCAGCTGTTAACCCCTTTACTACCAAGGGATCTTCCAAGAAATACTGTCAGGAACAGTGTTTTTTTTGGAAAATAGTTTTTAATTAATTTAAAACCCAATGTTAAGGGGTTATTCACTAAGCTCCAAACTTGCCACCGAAGTGCACCTAACGGTGAACTTCACTGTACGGTGCAATTTTGAGGCAGTTCGTCTATTTACAAAGCTGGCAAATTGATGAATTGACAGCGAAATACGGTGCAGTTTGCTGGTCTTCGGTAAGGATGAGCCGAACACCCCCGAGTTCGGTTCGTATTCGAACCCGAACTTTCCAAATGTTCTAATCCGAACTCGAACTCAATACAAGTCAGTGGGGCTGAAAATTCGATTTTTAGAGTGCCCTCCAGAAGGGCATATATGCTAGATATTTTATAAAAGGTGTATGGGGGTCCGGATAGAGCCCTGGGGGACAGGAAACAAGGACAAAAAGTTTTAAAAAAAACATTTTTAAAGGGACAGTGAGTTTTCCATGAAATAAGGGTTAAAAATGAAAAAACAAAAAATTCCTTCAAATATCGTGCCTAGGAGGTCCCCATAACCTGCCCATGAAGTGACGGATTCCTAGGATGTATAGAAACACTTGAAAACAAAAAAATTACGTTTCGAAAGACGGTAAATGCTTTTGCTTTAATCTATCCATAAACAACTGCTTGGGGCGGCAGTCTGTATGAAAAGAGGAGACATTTTCGGACACGTAGAAAAAGTTTAGTGTTTTTTGGCTAAATTATTGTGAAACTTATGCAGGCTTTGGATGAAAGTAACAATAGGTGTTTTAAAAGTGGGCCTTTAGCGTCGGCAACAGTGCGGTCACACCGTAACCCCTCTGAGGATATGAATCTGATACAGGCGTCAGTGGCAGTGCACCCAAGTTTTTTTTTTTTTGTGCCAGGCCTGCAAGTACTATCATACGGTAACCCCTCTGTAGTATTGTGGAAGAATGCAGGGGTGGACCTTGCGGTCCTATATTAAAAAGATATGCATCTGTTAAAGGCGTCAGTGCACCCAGATATTGTGCTTTTGGTGCCAGGCCAGCAAGTGCATTCATACAGTAACCCCTCTGTGGTATTGTGGAAGAATGCAGGGGTGGACCATGTGGTCCTACAGTTGTGTTCAAAATTATTCAACCCCCACTGAAATTGAGTGTTTTGGCCAGTTTGACATTGATTTTGATCATTCAGTCATCTTGCTTACAATTAAATCAAAGAGGCACGTGTAGGTCAGACAAATATAACATAACATTTATAATGAAATAACCACAAATGTCTTTTCTGTGCTCACATCATTATCAGTTTTATTCAACCCCCAAGTGACATTCAATCTTAGTACTTAGTACAACATCCTTTTACAGTTATAACAGCTTTTAAACGTGAAGCATAGCTTGACACAAGTGTCTTGCAGCGATCTACGGGTATCTTCGCCAATTCGTCATGGGCAAAAGCCTCCAGTTTCGTCACATTCTTAGGCTTGCGCACTGCAACTGCTTTCTTTAAGTCCCACCAGAGGTTCTCAATCGGATTTAAGTCAGGTGACTGCGATGGCCACTCCAAAATGTTCCAGCCTTTAATCTGCAACCATGCTCTAGTGCAGTGGTCCCCAACCCTGGTCCTCAGGGCCCACTAACAGGCCAGGTTTGCCAGATATCTGAAGCACAGCACAGGTGTTATGATTTGCTGCTCAGTGATTGCAGGATTCAGTCTGCATTTCCCCATGGTGATCTGCAAAATCTGGCCTGTTAGTGGGCCCTGAGGACCAGGGTTGGGGACCACTGCTCTAGTGGACTTGGAGGTATGCTTGGGATCATTGTCCTGTTGAAAGGTCCAACATCTCCCAAGCCTCAGGTTTGTGACGGACTGCATCACATTGTCATCCAATATCTCCTGGTACTGAAGAGAATTCATGGTACCTTGCACACGCTGAAGCTTCCCTGTACCTGCAGAAACAAAACAGCCCCAAAGCATGATTGACCCCCCGCCATGCTTCACAGTAGGCAAGGTGTTCTTTTCTTCATAGGCCTTGTTCTTCCTCCTCCAAACATAGCGTTGATCCATGGGCCCAAACAGTTCTTATTTTGTTTCATCAGTCCACAGAACACTATCCCAAAACTTCTGTGGTTTGTCCACATGACTTTTGGCATACTGTAGTCGACTCTTCTTATTCTTTGGAGACAGCAAGGGGGTGCGCCTGGGAGTTCTGGCATGGAGGCTTTCATTACGCAGTGTGTGCCGTATTGTCTGAGCTGAAACTTCAGTACCCACATCTGACAAATCTTTTCGCAGTTCCTCAGCAGTCACACGGGGACTTTTCTCCACTCTACGCTTCAGGTAGCGCTCAGCAGTCGAAGTCAGCATCTTCTTTCTGCCACGACCAGGTAGCGTTTCAACAGTGCCCTTTGCCTTGAATTTGCGAATGATGCTTCCTATGGTCTCTCTTGGTATGTTTAACATCTTTGCAATCTTCTTATAGCCATTGCCCTTCCTGTGAAGAGTAATCACCTCTTCTCTTGTCTTCCTGGACCATTCTCTTGACTTCACCATGTTTGTAACCACACCAGTAAATGTCTAGAAGGAGCTGAGTATCACAGTCATTTTAAAGCTGCCTAATTGGTGCTTATTATGCTTTATTGCTGCTCCGTGACATCCACAGGTGTTTTCAATACCTGATTGAAAACACTTGAATGAACGTCTGTTCTTCAGAGTGGTAGTCTTTAAGGGGTTGAATAATTGTGTCAATGAAGAATTCACAAAAGAAACATTTACTACAGTATTACAGAACCAATTGATGTCATTTTAGTTGCATATGGTTCTTTAAAAAGTCCATGTAGGATTTCATTCTGAATACATTTACAAATGTACACTAAATTCCCTAAAACCCTTTACAGCATTGGGGGTTGAATAATTTTGAACACAACTGTATATTAAAAATATATGAATCTGGTAATGGGCGTCAGTGCACCCAGTATTGTGCTTTTGGTGCCAGACTGCCAGGCCAGCAAGTACTATCATACAGTAACCCCTCTGTAGTATTGGGAGAGTGCAGGGTTGGACCCTGCGGTTCAAAAAATTAAAATGATATAAATGTGGCACAGGCGTCAGTGCAGCCAAATATTTTGCCTTTCATGGCAGCAAGTGCCTTCACACCGTAACCCTTTTTTGGTATTGTGGAAGAGTTCAGTGCTGGAGGTTTTGTGAATGCAGAAGACATCCCGATCTATTCCGTTACTTCAGCATCAGGGGATTGATAGCTGCTGATCCAGGACTGATTCATTTTTATAAATGTCAGCCGGTCTACAGAGTCGGTGGACAGACGCACTCTTTGTCTGTGACAAAACCTCCAGCGGCACTGACGTCCTTTCGGAAAAGCACGCTAGATGAAGGGACCTAGTAGCTGGCATAGCATATTGGCTAAGTTCTGGCCAGTGATCCAATCTCAACACTCAGTACACCAGTGGATCATCTGCTGGAAACGTATCCAGGTCTGCCCTTGCCCCTAGGTAGTCCTGCACCATATGGTGAAGACGCTGGCAATGGGTGCCTACATTTGACGTCCCTGGGCGTCGAGGACTAAAAAAATGTAAAAATGCATCAGTCAAGCGGCCCCGGCCTTCACCATTATTCCTCTGATCATCCGCAGCCTCAGAAGCACGTGTTTCATCACTTGGTAACCTACCAGTGCCTGGAAAGGTGTTACACAAGTGTCGCTTTAGAGCGTCCAAGTTTTTTCATCCTGTGCTCCCTCTGTGTGGGCAGGATGAGCTCTGCAACTTTACCCTTGTATTGTGGATCAAGAAGGGTTGCCAACCAGTAATGATCCCTCTCCTTGATAGCACGAATCCTGGGGTCCTTTAGCAGGCTTTGCATTATAAGGGAGCCCATGCAGCGTAGGTTGGAGGTGGCATTAGCTTCCGAGTCTTCCTGGTCAATGAGGATGAACCCATCGTGCACTTCCTCCTCCCAGCCACGCACTAGCCCTTGTGTTTCTGGGCACACGAAACCCTCCCTTGAGGAATCCCCACCTTCAAAGCCCCCACTACTTAAATATTCCTCCTCATCCTCCTCCTGTCTGATCTGAGTAGGACCCGCTGGAATGCTGTCTGCAGAAAGACTGGGGCCTTGACAGCTAGGGAAGGCCTCCTATTCCTCCCGCTGCTCTGCCTCTAGAGCCACATCTATAATTCCCCGCAGAGAGTGCTCCAGCAGGAACACTAAAGGAATTGTGTCACTGATGCATGCACTGTCCCTGCTCACCATCCTCGTTGCCTCCTGAAATGGTGACAGTACAGTGCATGCATTCTTGATCATCAGCCACTGCGGGGGGAAAAAAACAAGTTGACCTGAACCTGTCCTTGTGCCATACTCACACAGGTACTCATTGATGGCCCTCTGCTTGTGTGCAGACGCTGCAGCATTGCTAATGTCGAGTTCCACCTGGTGGGCATGTCCCAGATCAGACGGTTTGTGGAAGGTGAATTCTCTTTGAATTTCTGCCAGGCGAACGCTTGCTGGGAATGACCGTCTGAAGTGGCTGCAGACTTTTCTGGCCTGGCTGAGAAGCTCTGGCAGCCCTGGGTACTTGGTTAGGAAATGCTGTACCACTAGATTTAGGACGTGTGCTAGGCATGGTACATGCGTCAATTTACCCTTGCGTAGGGCGGAGAGAAGGTTGCTGCCATTATCGCAGACGATCATTCCCAGCTGAAGCTGGCGTGGTGTTAACCATCTCTGCACCTGCCCCTGCAGAGCTGACAGAATTTCTGGCCCGGTGTAGCTCCTGTCCCCTAAACAAACCAGCTCAAGCACAGTGTGCATCTTTTGCTTGAACCATTGCGTAGCCCCTGCCACGCGTCGGTTTAACTGCCACTTCGCCAGAGACAGAGAAGGAGAGGAGGCTGAGGAAAGGAGGAGGACTGGTGGGGTGGGCAGACAGACCTCATACAAGCAGCTTTCTGGAGGCGTGGGATGAACAAGCTCCAGCACAGAGCCCCGTCTTGGATCCCTCCCAGCTGCAATCAGAGTTACCCAGTGTGCCGTGAAGGAAATGTAACGACCCTGTCCATGCTTGCTGGACCACGTGTCTAAAGTCACATGCATTTTGCTGCTGACTGCCTTTGCCAATGACTCGATAACATTGTCTTCCACGTGCTGGTATAGTGCTGGAATGGCCTTGCCTGAAAAGTAATGGCATTTTGGAACCTGCCACTGTGGTACAGCACATTCAGCAAATTCACGGATGGGAGCAGAGTCCACCAGCTGGAAAGGCAGCAGCTGCAATGCGAGTAATTTTGCTAAGCTGGCATTTAGACGCTGTGCTTGGGATTATATTTTTTCTTACGCTGCAGCAGCTGCGGCAACGTAATCTGACTGCGTAAATCTTCAACTGATGGGATGCTGTCACATTGTGAGGAAAGAGCTGGTACATCCATTACTGTAGCATCATCCCTGTCAGTGGAGGTTGTAGGCAATGACATGGCAGGACATACAGTAGGGGTAGAGACAGATGAGGAGGACCTACACAAGGTTTTGTGCCAACAGGATGTGTGGCAGGAGGCCATATGTCGCCTCAAGCACGTGGTACCCAAGTGTCCAGTGTCTTTCCCACGCTTAAGCCTCATCTGACATAGATTACAAATAGCAACGGTGGGGTCTGCTGCACATTTCTTAAAGAACTCCCAGCAGACAGCAGAGTTCCTGCATGTGTGCTTTGAGACAACAGCGCTCTGCACCGGAGCAACTCTGACATCTGATGCCTTGGACTGGCTAGTGCTAAAGTTGGTTATTAGGAATGTGCGTTTCGTGTTTTCGGATGCGACCGATTTTCCGAAAATTTTTAGATCCGAAAACGGCAGATCCGAAAAGTTTTCCAAGCCGAAACGAAATATTTTTGGAATTTTCGAATGGACTTGAAATGTGTCAAATCGAAATTTATTGCTTTGAAACGAGGAGAACAGACGTTCTGAAAAAACGAAAATTTCCGAAATCACGAAAAGTCGATACAAAAAACGAGCAAAGTGACACGAAAATACGAAAAATGGTCGATATTCCGGAAACATGTACAATTCTGAAAAACGAAAATTTCCAAAATCACGAAAAGTCGATACAAAAAACGAGCTAAGTGACACGAAAATACGAAACATGGTCGATATTCCGAAAAAAAAATGTACACGAAAAACGAGTCGAGCCGAACCGAATCGAAACAGAAATCGGTCGAAACGAGCCGAATCGAAAAGTTTAAACATCCGAAAAATCGAATCGAATCGAACCGAAAAAAAAAATCGGTGCACAAGCCTTTTATAGAGGATGTTGTGCCTCGTGTTTGCTGTGCCACCCCTCCTCCTCACTTGATTCTTCTATTCGATCTGGCACCCAGGTGGAGTCAGTGACCTCATCATCAATGTCATCTTCACCCCCTATCTCCTCGTCACTGGAGCCAACTTGGCAGTATGCTGCAGCTGCTGGGGCAACATGAGTGCCAGTTATTTGTGTGTCATCACTGGCACCCCCTTCCTCTAGGTTGATTATACTCCCTTCCTCAACCTCAGAGATTGAATCAAAGCACTGTACTTGCTGCGCATGCTCAAGCAGCATGTCACTGTAATTGTAGTTAAACAATTCAGCTGACTCCATGTGTGATAGCGAGGCTACGGCAGGAGTAGCTGTGGACATGGAGGCTGCATTAGATGCTTTGGCAGCGGAGGTGGACTGTAAAGCACTACAAGCCTGGCTGGCAGAGGACTCGGAGGATGAGGATGGCCTGGTTAACCAATCCACCAAATCCTCTGTATGTTGCTGCTGCTTAAGAAGACGGCCAGCATCAGTTATAAAGGACAAGCGTGCCCCTGCAGAGGATGCACCACGTCCAGAGGCACAGCCTCCCGTCACAGGGGCTGCTTCCCCTCTTATCTGTGTCTGGGAGCGTCTGCCTGTCCTTTTTGTTCTTTCAGACATTGTGAGTGATATATAGATTAAATATATACAGAACTCTGATTCAACTCTGGTATAAAGATTAAAGATTTACAGAACTCTGGTATAACTCAGTGAGACACCCTGATAGCTGGCAGCCAGTGACAAGACACAGATTACAATTCCCTCCTATAAATCAGTGTGACCCCCTGATGGGTGGCAGTGAGAAGCCACAGATTACAATTTGCATAAATCTGATAGAAGTATGTGGGACCCCCTGATGGGTGGCAGTGAGAAGCCACAGATTACAAATCTCAGAAACCTCCTATAAATCAGTGAGACCCCCTGCTGGGTGGCAGCCAGTGTAATGGTGAGCCCCCAAATAGGGTGATGGGGAGCCCCCAATCTGCGGAGGTTGAAGCCTTTAGGGCAGGTATGTGGTAAACAGGCAGTAACAGGATCAAGCACAACACCTTCAGACTATTACTTAGAATCCAGGGAGTAATACAGGAGAACAGGCTACTATGCTCCAAAGGTTGAGACCAATGGATAACTTAGAGCACCCAACAATATAGAGGAAAGCAAAACCTGAGCTCTAGAACTAGAAGGTATTTGGCAAGACAGAATGAATTATGTAAGCTGCAGGGCAGCACTCAATACTGATACAATAATACAGACTGATGAACCAGACACTCCCAGCCAGGGAGCACAGACAAGGCCCTCAGTGCCACTCAACAGCAAGCTGGCTTCGTGGCCAGATGTCTGCTGAGCGAAAACAGCTACAACTTGCACAAACACAATAATACATAAAACAGACAAGGTTATAACTAGAGAGGTCCAAAATTCCAAGCAAAAGGTCATACACAGGATATAGCGCACAGGAACTAGGTAGAATAAGGTCTATCCTGGTCCAAGGATCAAGGGGAATCCTGGACCTACATATAGGTCAGAACAGGTCATGTGACCACAGACCAATAAGTCCAACAAATGGCCTGCAGCCTGAAAACAAAAACAAACAGGAATCCCTGCTACCACCAGCAGGGGACAGGGCCGAGACGTGACAGCCAGTGAGAACACACAGATTATAACAATTCCCAAATATTTTGTAGAAATTTATGACCCCCAAAATACTTGCTGGCAGTGACAAGAGACAGATCACCTCAATTCCCAGATATTTTGTAAAAATGTGTGACACCCAAAATACTGCGTGGTACTGGTTGTGTGACAAGACACAGATCACCTCAATTCCCAAATGTTTTGTAGAAATTAGTGACCCCCCAAAATACTGTGTGGTACTGGCTGTGTGACAAGACACAGATCACCTCAATTCCCAAATATTTTGTAGAAATTTGTGACCCCCAAAATACTTGCTGCCAGTGACAAGAGACAGATCACCTCAATTCCCAGATATTTTGTAAAAATTAGTGACCCCCCAAAATACTGCGTGGTACTGTCTGTGTGACAAGAGGCAGATCACCTCAATTCCCAAATATTTTGTAGAAATTTGTGACCCCCAAAATACTGCGTGGTACTGGCTGTGTGACAAGACACAGATCACCTCAATTCCCAAATGTTTTGTAGAAATTAGTGACCCCCAAAATACTGTGTGGTACTGGCTGTGTGACAAGACACAGATCACCTCAATTCCCAAATATTTTGTAGAAATTTGTGACCCCCAAAATACTTGCTGGCACTGGCTGTGTGACAAGACACAGATCACCTCAATTCCCAAATGTTTTGTAGAAATTTGTGACCCCCAAAATACTGCGTGGTACTGGCTGTGTGACAAGACACAGATCACCTCAATTCCCAAATGTTTTGTAGAAATTAGTGACCCCAAAATACTTGCTGGCAGTGAAAAGAGACAGATCACCTCAATTCCCAAATATTTTGTAGAAATTTGTGACCCCTAAAATACTGCATGGTACTGGCTGTGTGACAAGACACAGATCACCTCAATTCCCAAATGTTTTGTAGAAATTAGTGACCCCCCAAATACTGCGTGGTACTGGCTGTGTGACAAGACACAGATCACCTCAATTCCCAAATATTTTGTAGAAATTTGTGATCCCCAAAATACTTGCTGGCAGTGACAAGACACAGATCACCTCAATTCACAAACGTTTTGTAGAAACTTGTGACCCCCCAAAATACTGCGTGGTACTGGCTGTGTGACAAGACACAGATCACCTCAATTCCCAAATGTTTTGTAGAAATTAGTGACCCCCAAAATACTTGCTGGCAGTGAAAAGAGACAGATCACCTCAATTCCCAAATATTTTGTAGAAATTTGTGACCCCTAAAATACTGCATGGTACTGGCTGTGTGACAAGACACAGATCACCTCAATTCCCAAATGTTTTGTAGAAATTAGTGACCCCCCAAATACTGCGTGGTACTGGCTGTGTGACAAGACACAGATCACCTCAATTCCCAAATATTTTGTAGAAATTTGTGATCCCCAAAATACTTGCTGGCAGTGACAAGACACAGATCACCTCAATTCACAAACGTTTTGTAGAAACTTGTGACCCCCAAAATACTGCGTGGTACTGTCTGTGTGACAAGACACAGATCACCTCAATTCCCAAATGTTTTGTAGAAATTTGTGACCCCCAAAATACTTGCTGGCAGTGACAAGACACACATCACCTCAATTGCCAGATATTTGGTAGAAATTAGACCCCCAGACCCCCCCAGTAGCATGGCAGACCGGCAGTAAGAACACACAACAACTATCTCCTATGAAATCTCCTCTCAAATGCGTGCAGAAGCGCTGCGTGGAAACCTTATATAGTGTGCTGTGGGACTTAGCTCTGTGAGCCCATGATTGGGCAAAATTTGCCCAATCAGGACTCTCAGCCGTGATTGGCATAGTGTTGAACCTGTCTTGCACCAGACCTGTGGTCAGGTGCAAGGCTGTAGCCAATTACGAGCTTCAGGCCAGTGGGAAAGTGCATTGTGGTCCATTGTGGTGCATTGTGGTCGAACATGCGGCGAACACCCGGAAATGTTCGGAGTTCGCAAACAGAACGAACAGGCTAAGTTCGGTACGAACTCCGAACCGTCCGAACCGAACAGCTCATCCCTAGTCTTCGGCAGCTGTGAAATTGTCCCATAGAGAAGTAATGGTTAATCTATTCAGAGAACGCCAAACTGCACCGAAGTGACAGTGAAATTACCTGGTTTTAGTTGTTTCAGTTTAACAGATTTAAACAGGTCAATCCAATAGGATTCAATGTAAAAAAAAATATATAATTTTTATATTTTTATTTTTAAAAACATGTATTATTTTCATTTTCAGCAAAAGTCTTTTTATTTATTTGAACACACCTCTTTCTAGTTTTTGTATTTTTTTAATGAAATTTTTGTTAACCAATTTTTTTAAAAGGCATTTTTTAAACTTCTGTAACAGACCTTATTTCTTTTTTTTTAAAGGACCTTTTGTATTATTTATAAGCATTTTATTGTATTTTCATCGGTTTAAACATCTATTCAGAGAATAGGAGTGTTCCGTTATTTTGGGGGGGTTTTGCAGTTTGGGATTTCGCCGATGCCACTTCGGCGCAGTTCGCCAGTGTTCGGTGCTCTTTGGTGATGCTCTCCAAGTTTTACGTGGGGCTTTGGTGACTATATCTTCACATGACTATGGTGACTGTACAGTAAATATTGAATTCACTACAGTTTCGGCAAAATGGAATTGCCGAAGTGCACCGAAATACAAAGCCCTGAAAATTCAGTGCTTTGTGAATAACCTCTTTAGCTATGTTGTTGTGTGGGGATAAAATGAATTCAATGACAGTATTTGAGGAGTGTGACAGAACCGTTCTCTTCCGCCTGTCCTGACTCTCCAGACACCCCTTCGTTGCGGTCAGCCCAGCTACTGGGAGCACTGTCCTCAGCGCCTCGAGCAGCTTGACCTGCCTGCTTCTGTTTCTCTGCCCTGGAGCAGAGGAATTTCCAGAAGGCCGCTCTGTGCCTTCTGAGGTTGAGTGTGTAGTGTAGCGTAGTTTGAAGGAGACACCAGATGCGGCTGTATGTTCCAACAGGATTCTCTCTCTCTGTCTCACTCTGACCTTTAATGAACAAAAACGCCACTACTTATGCTGAAATCCAACAGCCATAATTTGCATAAATGACGCACATCGTCCTACTAAAATGCTAATTACATTATGTCAGATAGATATTTACAATAAACATTCTTTAGCCTTTAGCTCACACAACATTTACATAATCTATTGTTCTAACACATCAGATTAAAGACAAACACTATCCCAGACTTCTTGAATCAACCATGCAGCCAGATAAGGGGAAAAGCCCTGTTGCATAAATTACACAGCAGTAAAGCTTGTTTACTGGCTATACAAAAACACATTTACCTACAGGAATATAAGTATTTTTAAAACTAATTTAAACTAAAACCAAACGATGTAAAATATATTTAAAATCACACGATACAAATGAACATAAAGTCTCTTGGGGTTTGAAGCGTGGAGTGCCACGTCAGCTCCATGACAAGGAGAGCAATCTTTAAGTGCTGCTAGATACTACGGTAAGCTCATCTGTGAAGGAAATGAATGGCCATGCCCAGTATGGGCTAATTTGATCATCAAAAGTGAAACTTTATTTGAGATATAGTTTAGCTTGAAAAGCGAAATGAAAATAGTAAAAATGAATGAATAAATATTTCATATACTCACACGTGATTGAAGCCGCTTCTATGGCCCCACCATTCCCAAACCACTGGCACTAATGATCCTGACATCCAGTAAAATTCCCCTTGTCTTCCTCAACCCCAATCCCTCTAGAATGTAAGCTATGTAAGGGCCCTCTACAGCTCTTGTTTCCATCCTAGGTCTGTTTATCTGTATCTAGTTCCCCTTGGTTATTGTAAAGCACTGCGGAAACTGTTGTCACTATATAAATGATGAGAATAATAATATACTGTATATCTAAGCATGCACTGATATTCTGACAATGAAGTACTTATTGCAAACGCAGCAGTGTTATTATTATCATTATCATACTTTATATGACACCAACGGTTTCTTTATAAGTATAGTATGAGGAATTAATCTAACGGAGTTACAAACAACTGAGGAACAAGGGGTGTAAAGGGCTTTGTTCAGAGGTGCTTACATTCTAGGTGAACACAGAACTGTCTTCCTGTTCTGTTAGCTTTCGTTCAGCTTGAATTGCCATTGGTGAAAATACCCTTGGGTGTATAGATTTTATAAACACATTCTTTTGTGTAAGCATTCATGATTTGGTGGACATTGCCGATTTGCTGTTGGTCAAAAAAATGGTTGTGAGATTGGTAGCATATATCAAGTCTCAGCACGTTGATGTAAGATAAAACTAAACATTTATTATGCCAAATAAAAATCGTCCAATTTATGAGTAACGTGTATGTCCAAAAGAGAAATATGCAAAAATATATGTGAAAGAGTGTCAAATACCCACGTTGTCAGTCCCAGAAGCTAAAAAGACTCAGGCAGTTGTTGAACTAATAACACTATACAAAAACACAAAGAAAATAAACACAATAATCGAAAGGAAATAGAATAAGCTTAAATAAAGGAAAAGTATTTTCTTGGCACAGTGAAAAAATTATGCATAAAACCTGATGCTGCCAGAAACCATTCTATCAGTACACCCTGCGTGGCCCTAAGGTTTACCTAAAAAGGATAGAATACTATCATACATAGGAGAAAGCAGACCTTCTGGGGTCCACGGGTATAGGATAGATAATTACAATAAAGGGTTGGAATATTAATGCTCGAGAGTTGATATGCACCTATGTATACATGCACCTCATGAAGTGTAGCTATTCCACAGGTAGCAGAGAGAAAACATTGCCTAGGAGCACTCAAACGAGGCAATACTGCTCAGTATCTGTGCCAGAAGGGAAATTCGCCGTTCAGAGAATAGGATACAAGGTCATATTGGCATGTATTACTCTACGCGTTTCGCTGTGTGAGCCTGCATCATCAGGAGAATTAATTTATGTAGCAGCAATCACATAGCATAGAACTGGATAGTCAAGAATTTAAATTGATAAATACATATAAATAATGTGCTGTGCTACAGCTTGCAAAAGTTATGTCACATTTCATCAATTTACTCTTAAAAATATTTTTTTAAATGAATGGTTGTTAATTCTGCCTCCATGCCAAAGTCTTTCTTCCAGCCCACATGCTTCTACAAGTGATTTCTAGAACACTTTTCCATATAAAAAAAATGGTGCAACACATTGTTATCTCTGTTAAAATTTTTATTTGGTAATGACAACTAATCTGTGATGGTATTGAGAGGTGTAACTCTAATATTTTATTGGGCAGCCTCTGTCCAATTTTCTAAGGGCAAAAGAAAGGACACTCTACGTTTCAGTAGAGTGTTCCTTTAAGTTAATGCTGATGTAATTATAAAGTTTGTTGGTTAATATATCACTTTTATATTTACAGTCCCTGGTCTGTGGCATTAACTGGTGCTGTTATCCTAGTGTCCATAGCTGTACTATCTCGGCTTTTGGTCTCTAACAAACCTCCAAAAGATCCTTTATTTTACGGTATGTATCGATAAGTTTACCCCAAATAGAGTCGTAATACTAGGAATGTATTGACTAATTCCTTGCAGCTAATTAGCTTTACTAATTGATGTGCAAATGGAAACAATATTTCAATTTGTTCATTTATTAATGGTACATATTTCACCATTAACTATGTTGTGTTGAGATTAGAAATAATTTACATGGCTGACTTTCTTGATATGATAGAGATGGATAGAATTCCTGTAATAAAAATAAATTAAGGTTTATCTCATTATACTGTTATGACTATAAAAGAACAATTGTACTAGAGTTCCATACTTGGTACATTCTTCTACTCTCTTGTAAACATCTATCGATATATATTTTAAATTTAAAAATCGTGACACCCAATCAACAATTATGCCGTATACAGTAACATTAATAGGGGTGCCAAGGACAGACAAATTTCTCTCCTTGGCCATATACAAATTAAATAAACACCTATGAAACCCCCTATGAAATAAAAATTTAATCTATATTGATATATTTAAGATTGAAATATATTAACCTTGTCACAATGAAAAGTAAGAAAAAAGAGAGTAAGAATCAAAAGAGTAGCAGTATACACAGATTAGCCACAATATTAAAACCGCATGTGTAATATTGTATAGGACCCAATTGTGCTGCTAAACAGCTCAAAGCATGGACTCCACAAGACCTCTGAACGTGAACATGTCCTTTGGTATTGACACCAAGATATTAGCAGCAGAACCTTTAAGTCCTGCAAGTTGTGAGGTGGGGCCTCCATGGACCAGATTTGTTATTTCAGCACATCCCACTGATGCTGACATATTCTATGCTTCTGTACATGTACACTATTATAACCACCTGACTTTTTTAGACAAATTAGATTTAATTTCGTGCTGAAGTTGCTAAAGGGCCAGACCATTATAAATAGGGAAGCAGGTTGTTTAACACGACAATAGAAGTGATTTTTCTCTGAAGATATGGGTAAACAACGCGATTTAACAGCCTTCGAACGTTGGATAATTGTTGGCGTTCTGAGCCATGGAGCGAGTATCGGCAAAACAGCAGAATTTGTTAAATGTGGAAGAGCAGCTGTTGTTAAAGTGTTTAAAGACTGGACTGTCAGCCGAAAATCTGGGTCTGAACGTGCGAATTGTGGCCGTCAGCGACTAGTCAATGTTAGGGCAGAACGGAGATGGCAAGACTGGTACAAGACAACAGAAGGGCAACCTTGCATCAAATTACTGCAGATCTTAATCAGGGATCCTCTCAAATGACCTCTGAACGCACTGTTCGCCAAACACTGCATCGTATGGGATATGGAAGCCGAAGGCCTGTTCGAACACCTTTGCTGTCTGCAGTTAACAAGATAAAATGTCTCCAATTCGCACAGGAACACAAGGATTGGACAGTCGAGCATTGAAAAAAAGTCATGTGGTCCGATGAATCATGTTTCCAGTTGCATCATGCAGATGAAGTTGAAAGAGCCATCAGGCAGCTGATCTCACAGAACTGGACAGTGCTATTCATCAGGCATGGTGTCAGATTCCTCGCATCTCCTTTCAACATCTCGTGGAGTCAATACCAAGAAGAATCGCCGCAGTATTGAAGGCAAAAGGTGGCCCAACGAAGTACTGATGGGGTGGTTATAATAATCTGGACACTCACAGTGTTATTCAGAGAGCGTGAAAAGCAGGAGAATGACTGGAGAATGAAAAATTCTAGGTCAAAATAGTCGATTTGGAAAGTGAGATGAAAGGGAGAATTTTTCTGGTTTGGCTATTTTGACCTAGAATTTTTCATTCTCCAGTCATTCTCTTGCTTTTCACGCTCTCTGAATAACCCTGTCAGTGTATAGCTTGGAAGAAAAACAAGACAGAGGAGATATGACAGAAACATTTAAATACGTAAAGGGAATCAACAAGGTAGAGGAAGGGAGTATATTTAAAAGGAAACAAAGTAGCAAAACAAGAGGACATAGTCTTAGTTTAGAGGGGCAAAGGTTTAAAAGTAACATCAGGAAGTATCTTATTGAGAGGGTGGTGGATACATGGAACAGCCTTCCAGTAGAAGTGCTAGAGGCTAAACCAGTGATTGGATTTAAGCAGGCATGGGATAGGCATAAGGCTATCCTAAATAAAAGATAAATCCAGGGAAAGTATCCATATAAGTGGGCTGACTAGATGGGCCAAAAGGTTCTTATCTGCCGATATATTCTATGTCTCTATGCATGCTCAATTGAACTGAGATCTGGGGAATTTGTAGGTCAAGGCAACACCTTTAAATCTTTCTCAAATTCCACAAACCATTCCTTAACAATGTTTGCAGTGTGGCAGTGTGCATTATCCTGCTGAAAGAGGTCATTGCCATCAGGGAACATTACTGTCATGAAGGGGTTCTGAGGTCTGCAGCAATCTTTAGATAGGTGGTAAGTGTCAATTGAGTTCTGATGCCTTTCTGTCTTGGCCAGCATTATTTTTCAGCAGTTCGAGATACAATAGCTCTTCTGTATGATGAGACCAAACAGACTAGCCTTCCCATGTGCACCAATGAGCCTTGGGTGCCTATGATTCTGATGCCGGCTCATTGGTTGTCCTTCCTTGTAACGCTTTTGGTAGTTACTTTCCCGTGGATTCTGGGAACACTCTACAAGACTAGCCGTTTTGCAGATGCTCTGACCCATTCATCTATCCATCACTATTTGACCGTTGTCAAAGTCACTCAGATCTTTTCACTTGGCCATTTTTCCTGCTGAAATTCAAGAACTGACTGTTCACGTGATGCCTAATATATCCCTCCTCTTGGCTGTTGCCATTGTAACCATATAATCAAGCTTATTCACTTCGCCTGTCAGTGGTTTTAATGTTGTGGCTGATCAGTACTAGCCAAGCATTTAGTGCTGTACGGGAGTCATAACAATATAGAATATTAAAGAAACATTCAAAATAATCTTTAATATTGTTCTCTAAGTTAGAGCTGTCTCAATAAAGAACATGAAAAGGGTCACAAAGAAATAACCTTTGTAACTCATGCACTGCACATTATGCTTGGCTCATATCCTGCTACAGTGGGTTCTAGTTCTATTTTTTCTTGTTTTTCATTTATTGTGACCGTGTCAATATAATTACAATTCTGAATATATCAATAATGTCTATTTTGATGTGCTTTGATGCTTTTTTCATTTTACCTGTTTTAAGGTGCCACAGAGATTGTGTTTACTTTGGAAAGAGCAATTATTTTGAAAGATGTCGTATGATGGAGTTTTATTTATTATTTATCTCTGATATATGCTATTTCTATGGTTGATGTATGTGTCTTCCTTGTCTTGCAGTGTTTGCAGTATTTTCGTTCACCAGTGTGGTGAGTCTCATCATAGGGTTGGAGCAGGACGGATTGATTGATGGATTCATGACATTCTATCTAAAAGAGGTAAAAATAATGCTGCGCTTACATTTTTATGTTGATTGTGATATTATCCTCTGTGGAAATTAGCATAATTAGACTTGCATACCGTATGCTGAATGTAATTATTTAATCAAAACCTTTTCTTTTCATTAAGTTTTTCTTATGACAGCATAACGTGATCAGAGTTTTGGATAAAGATCTTCTTCTGAATTATCTTTGTAATAATTATGGTTTAATTGTGTAAGAAAATTATAAATGTAAAAGTTCTAGAATTCTAAAAGCTCAAACATATAAAGATGTATGACCAACAGTGAATAGCTCCCTTTAAAGCATTTGGTGAGGGTTTAAAATGGTAAAGGTACTGGGAGACTTTGTTTGCTTAATATTCTGTATCAAGGCTGATGTCCCTGTGAGTTCAGTGCCAAAACTAACTAAACCCAAACTGTAAATAGAACCACAGTTTGTTTTCGTATATCTATATATAGATATATAAATATTTTATTTGTATGTAATATTTTTTTTGCATATAATATATTTTATTTGTACATCTATTTTCATGCCCTAATTTCTAGCTGAATAGGAAGACCACTTTATTGGATAATCAGTAGCAGCATTCAGTTGTAAGGACCAGCCCGTCTCAATCTTGAGATAGGTTGGTCTTTTACAGCTGAAACGTTGCAAGTGAGCATCTAATAAAGTGGTCTTCCTATTGGACTGAAGTGCCAGTTTCCTTGCTTACCAAAAATAAGTATTCGTGGAGGGTTTTTTTTTTGGAGGGGGAGTCTCTCCAGGTTCTCTGAGCATCTGTCTGGAATAAAATGATATTACCTTTCTTAGAACTGGGTGCATTTTCCTATTATAGGACTAAATTCTAAATGGCCCCTTGTTTGTGGCAAGTTGTAAGCTCTTGCAAGCTAACTCTGTGACCAGGCATTAAAGTGGTCAGGCGATGAGGAGTGCTTCTCCCTCCAGAGCCATTTGGCCGTTATCACTGTGTGAAGTGGAGGAGTTTCCTCTGTCACACATCTGTCATTCAGAAGAAAAGATTTTGAATATCCTGCCAGCCGGGGACAAACTCGGGGACGAACGATGTCAACACGCAGTACAGAGCGTTCTGGAAGACAGCAGCCATGTACTGGTGCTGCACATGTGCACATCAGTCTGCACAGTGAGTGTGTAACTTGTGTACAAAAGTACGCAGCTTCTGCAAGAAACACAATTTGCATAGTGTATGCGTGAAAGTTACATATGCTACTCAAATTATCAAATAACAGAAAATGATGCCCTAATCTAGAGTCACTAATATTCCAAAGCCTATTATGTATTTTTGTAAAATTGTGGTATATTAGTGGGAGGTGTGCAACCACAGTTTCAGAAATATCTTATAGACAAAAAGAGAACTCCCCTCTGGCGCAGATATATATTATACAAAATTTTGTCCTGAGGTAATAAAACAGTGCCCATGCAGTATACAGGGTTATTCAGAGAAAGGTCAAAACCAGGAGAACTGGCAGGAGAAGAGAACAATCTAGACCAAATAGCCGATTTGGAAAGTGAGATAAATGGGAGAACTCTTCTGGTTTGAATATTTTGACCTAGAATTTTCACTTCTCCAGTCATTCTCCTGAGTTTCACCTTTCTTTGAATAGACCTGATAGTGTTTTCAAATACAGTGTGTGAATGCCAACAGATTCTATATATAAAAAGTTGAACTATTTCAAGATTTTAAAACATGATTATATCCTTTGTGCTCAAAAACACCAACATAAACTATATGCAAAACTAAATAAGAATTGATTGTACTATGGGTCATTTTGAGAATCCATAGTTTATTCCTTGTCAGTCAGTTGTGTTCCTTTAAGGTTTGGTGTATGGTTCATCTTTATACAAATCTTTCCACCATTGTATGTCTTGACCGAGGAAGCCGGCAGCACGGTAGGTGAAACGCGTTTCCGAACGTTCTTGATTTTTTTTATATGCATATTTTATGTTGTTTTATATGTGTTAATAAATTACGTTACCTTTTTTATCTTGAAATAGTTCAACTTTATTATGGGTTCTTGAACCCAGGACATACTTGAAAACGAGAGAAATCTCAATGTATCCTTCCTGGTAAAATCCTTTATAAATAAATAAATAAATTATGTATAGAAACTGTTGGCATTCACGTAGTGTATTTTTTTTCTTCTTTTTATATTTTCAGAAAATATGCTTAAACATATTGCATCAAAAAATACATAACACAATTTGTACACTAATACGTATTTTCCTTAAGTTTTACAAACTTCCTTCACTTCAAGTACACAGACCTGACTCATATATCCAAATAACAAAATATGACAAGGGGCGCTGAAGTGGCACAGCAGTAGTTCACGATATACAGAAAACGCACGGCAGCTATAGCTCAAAGGGGCTCACCCTAAAATTCCCCAAAAATGAATACAACAAATGAATACAGACAATCAAGAAAGCGCCTTTGCGTATCCTGTAAACATGAATTGTAATACTCAACACATCAAACAAAGGATAGCACCCTGTGTTGGGAATTATCGAGAAGATATTACCATAACCTTAGTCGCTGTGTTGAAGTCATACATAAGTACATGAAAGAAAAAAGATAAAATACAATAGTGCAATATGCATGAACTGGTAAATTGTAAAAGAACAAGTAGCGTTGATTCACTCAAATGAATCAGAGCCTGTATAATTCAAGGCTCTATATATAGGCAGCGGGTCCCTTCAGGGATGACCCCGTCCCGTCTTCATACACTCTCTTAGTATATAGCTTGCAGATAAATGACAGAAACACAGAGGCAAACAATAGCGTGAATCAGTGTAAACCAGTTGATATAAAGTACCAATACAGGATGGAACTCACGTGGTAAAGAGCTTGTGGAGAAGACAATGGCTCTGTAGGAATGCCTCAGGTGTAAGTGGGGTACACCTATCCCCCTTTGGAAGAAGTGGACGAAAATCCTTTACTCTCCAGCATAATTTTTTTTTAATAAACATAAAAACAGAAAATAAAGAACCAAAACGCGTTTCGCTGCATAAGCAGCTTCATCAGTTGGTATTCCACATGATCTGGCATATGCCCACATATATAGGGCTCACACACACTGTATCGGATGCAGCCAATGTAATTAGTCCCATATTCGCATGAGATGCTTGATACTTCCGATCTTGGCCTCCGTCGCTCCTCATGTGACGTCTCAAGTTCATATCCCCGGCTGAATAACCAGGCTCATGTGCAATGCGCTCCCTTCACATTGTATCCTCCCTCAGCCATTCAGGCCACGGGCCTTCCCTTTCTCAAGTGCTGCGGCTGCCATTTTTAAATGTCCCGCATGCCCTAAGATTCGGCCGTCATACTTTCTTTCATAGCTGGAGGGTACATTGGTAAACGCTGGGAAACAGGAGCATATCTATAACAAAAAAGGGGAGCATGTGTGCCCAGATAGGCAAACATGCTCTCACATGCATCCACAGAAAACAAATAATAATAATTAGGTACAGTATGGTAATGAACTATATAATACAGGCATAAAACTGGGTACACAGCGCACGCCTAAAATTGTATCTAAGAGTATAAAAATACTGGAATAATATATTGCTAAAAATAAATAGAAAAATGATTTATCCATAAGAAAACACAAGAAAACTACAATGGCTAAAAATAATACTACAAAAAATGCCGTAGCTCGAAATCTTTATTAAGGCCAAAGGGAACCAGGGTACCATATTCAAAAATACATTGCATCTCTTCTTTAGCCAATGTGAAATTAAGGTCACCCCCCTTCCAACTCCTCTTGACATTTTTAAGAATACAAAAATCTAAACCAGCAGGGTCCTGCATATGACAATTCCTAAAGTGTCTAGAGAGGTTATGTAGTTCATATCCTTTCCTAAAATTACGTAGGTGTTCTCCCGATCTTGTAGCTAACGGTCTCGATGTTCTACCAATATAGTGTAGTCCGCAAGGACACGTCAAGCAATACACTACAAATTTGGATAAACAGTTATACACCCCCTTAATATTCACCGTTTTATTTCTGATGGTAACATCATGTATTTTCCTCTTTACATAATTATTTTTACAACCCAGGCACTTTCTGCATTTATAGAAGCCGTTTTGGATCCCCAACATATTATTTGTCTTCCCTTTCTTACTTCTAAAGGCACTATTAACAACGTGATCCTTAATATTTCTAGCGCCCCTACATATAAACTGAGGTTTATCTGGGATAATTTCCTGCAAAATGGGATCCTGTCGCAGTATCTCCCAGTAGTTATGGATGATCTTCCTAATACCACTATTACCCGTACTGTAATTAAAAATGAAGGGAACCGTGTTTCTGTCCCTAACATTCTCCTTTACCTTGGGTTTATACTTCAAAAGGGTTTGCCTATCAACCTTTTGCACTTCCCCTATAATGTCTTGAATTTTACCACGATCATAGCCCTTATCAACAAAATCCGCCGATAATTGTTCCGTCTGCTGTTGATAATCGGCAGACTCCGTGGAGTTGCGCCTGATCCTAAGCATCTGTCCCCGTGGGACCCCTTCCAACCAGCAGGGGAGGTGCCCACTTTTAATGTCAATAAAGCTATTCACGTCCTTAGTCTTAAAGTGTGTGCGGGTTTGTAGTTTCTCTTCTTTCACATATATTTCCAGGTCTAGAAAATTAACGGTACTTTTACTCCAGACAAATGACAGTTTGATGCCCCAATCATTATTATTAAGATGGTTCATATACTCCCTGAGGTCATCCTCTGTCCCTCTCCAGATAATGAGCGCATCATCGATGTATCTTCTATAGAGGGCGAGGTTCTGCGCCCAGCCACGCGCACCATAGACCCACTGGGATTCCCAGTAAGCCATAAATAGGTTTGCGGAGCTGGGCGCAAACCTCGCCCCCATAGCCGCACCCATCTTTTGAAAAAAATATTGGTCATTGAAGGAAAAATAATTATTCTCTAGAACCAAAGAGATACCCTCAATAATGTAATCTACCTGTTGTGGATCAAAATTTCCCGACTCCTGAAGGAAATGGGCTACAGCCTCACATCCTCTATTATGGGGGATAATAGTATAGAGGGATTCAACATCCCCCTGTAACCAGTCAATACCCTTGTTGACATTCTATACTATCCAGTTCCTGGAGGACACTAATACTATCTTTCAAGTGGGATGGATGAGTACATACGATAGGCTGGAGTAATTGATCAAGGTATTCAGATATTCTGCTTATAACACTATCAATACCAGCTATAATGGGTCTACCTGGGGGTCGAGTAGCACTCTTGTGCAATTTAGGCAACCAGTAGAATAATGGAATACGTGGGTGAGAGACCCCTAAATACTCAAACTCTTGCTCATTCAGGATACCCTCAGATCTATCCTTATTGAGAAAATTATTAAAAGTGTTGGTGATCTTTAATGTAGGATCCCCTTTTAGGTTCTCATAAGTGTCTTTGTCACCCAATATCCGATTTGCTTCTCCCATATAGTATTCTTTAGAAAGAATCACTACACCCCCCCTTTATCCACTGGTTTTATGACCACCTCATCATCATTCTGCAAATCCTCTAAGGCCTCCTTTTCCTGTTTTGTTAAGTTGTTTGAGGTGCGATTACATTTATTCTCCAATTTATCCAAATCCTTTAAGACCATAGTCTCAAAAGTGGATATTTCACATGAGATCATATGTCTTGGATAGACGATGGATTTAGATTTTAATGATGTGTGGGTGAACCTAATATCTTCACTTGCTTGTTTTTCCACTGCTGTCCTATGGTAATACTTTTTCAAGGCCAGCTTCTGCTTAAACTTTTGTAAGTCCACATATACTTCAAATTTATTCATTTTATTGGTTGGCGCATATTTAAGACCCTTATTAAGTAATTTAACATGATGTAGTGTTAAAACGTTATTACTAAGGTTAAATATACCATCCATCGTTATCTCTTCTCTCTTTTTTCTCCTCTGTACCAATCTTCCCACTCTTCTTCCTCGTCTATGTACAATCTTCTTTTTCCTCCTCCCCCTTGGTTTCTTCCCCAATTTAGGTCCTGATACTGACCCTCCTTTTGTTTTACATTTGGGGTCCCTACATGAAAACCTGTTCATCATGAGATGTAGCAAGGGGCTCGAACCTATTCTGTAGTGGAACGTTGGGAGGTTTGTAGGATGGTAGTCGTGCACCCCGCCTACCCCTCCTATTGTGGACCACTTCCCACCCATGTTGCTGATTTCCCGTAGAGTAAATCCTCCCACGGTTCCAAGCCCCTTGAGGCCGGGACCAATATTGTCCTCCTGTACCTCGATCATGCACCTGTCGATCTCTATAAGGGGTTCTATTGGGGTACATACTTCGGGGTTTATAGGGTCTTGGAGTGTAAGCATCCCTACCATAGGTACGTTCTCGATAGGACTGTCCCTGTTTAAATGCTGGATCACCAGCCTTCTTTTTATGGTCAATCTTATTTTCTTTTCGTTTGTTAACTCTTTTCATTTTTCTGACATTCCCGGATTCGTAGTCATTCAGATCCATTCTGTATTTCAAAATTCTCGCCAATATCACGCACTGTATTTTAATATGGTATAATATATATATATATGCACCAGAGGGGACTTCTCTTTTTGGCTACACAAATTATGTTAGAAGCCGCAGGGACTTCCTAAAAGAAGGCCGAAGAGGAGGAGCAGGAGAAAAGGTGAGTAAAATGTATAGAAATAAAAAAAATAATTTTGAGGATGCTGTCAGCAGGATCTGCCAAATTATTTAAAGGGAAAAAAAACGAGGGTCATTTTTTAAATAGAGTATCCCTTTAAACACAGGTTTGCATCGGGCATTTGTTTTCTCCGTTGGTATCTGAGATTATATAAATTACATGGCATTGTTTTTAAATGGCTTGTATCAACTTCCTCCTTTCCTCATAGAGGAAAATATTTTAATCCCCCTTCCAGCTTTAATTGTTCAGCTTGTCCTGATCCAAAAAAATAAATAAATCTTTCAGTCTGGTGTATTAATGGCAGAGTGGAAAATATTTTAGGAAATTTAGTGCAGATTATGGATTAATGGTGTTGTTTATTAAAGGTTTCCATGCTGGACTTTTGTTGCAAAGCATTATACAGTTATGTGCACTGGTTACAATTTCCATTGTGCAAAGCCTGCGATTACAGAGAAACCAATATGTTGAAATCCATACATGTATGTATATCCCTCTTTACTGAGCATCTGACTGAGGTTTATTCCTGCTTAGTGTAAGCTGTCATATTTAAATCAACCAATGCATTGACAGTCTGGAACAGGTTCTTGGTACATGGTTTGCAAAAAAAAACCAACATTATTTGTGAAAGAGCACAAGCTTTTAATAAACTGTATTGTCTCTGTTGGACAAAATGCCCAGATAAATAAAACGACCTATAATGGCTACTCCTTCGATCCAGAGTGAATCAGATAATAAAGCACCAAAAAGATGTATTCAATGAGAAATATTATATACCATCTTTTATTGTCAATGATAAAATTAGCCTCAGTTTCAGTGGAGGCAGGTTCATAAGGGTAGTCGGGGCAGCGACACACCAGTTTTTATGTCCCACCCAAATACATACTCTTTACAGCATTTTAAAGAGCATGGTACTTTTTATTACACTATTATCAGGGTTATTCCGAGAGAGGTGAAAAGCAGGAGAATGACTGGAGAATGGAAAATTCTAGGTCAAAATAGCCGATTTGGAAAGTGAGATAAATGGGAGGATTTTTCTGGTTTGGCTATTTTGACCTAGAATTTTCCATTCTCCAGACATTCTCCTGCTTTTCACGTCTCTGAATAATCCTGTATATTTTTCTTGAGTGCTGGTAGCTTTGCTTGGGTTGCCAGCTGGACAAAAAAAGATAGGAAAAATGCCAAACTTTGTGGAAGTTCTTTGAAACATGCCCTGGACATGCTCAGTTTACCCAATTAAGACATTCACTTTTCTTAAAAATAAGGAGGCTCTCAGCTTCTCAGCCTCCCATTAGCTTGAATCAGGGATCAGAAACCTTGACCCTCAAGATATTTTGGAACTACAATTCACATGAGGACCAGTTAATCAAATGAGTACCTAAACAAGATGGGAGATGTCGTTTTAAAACATTTGAAGGGCCAAGTTTGCTGACCATTGGACTAAAGGGACCAAATGATAATGATATGTTGGAGGCAGTGAGCTTGAATGGACTTGAAATTAATGGCATCAAGGTCAGTGTGATTGGTGAATGAAGTCCATCACAAATGGGCATGAGGAAACTTTGTGACCATCTCTCACATCGTGTCTATCCATTAGCCTCTCATCTTTTGTGATGGAAAAAAGGTGCTTGGAGCATTTGACACTATTGCAATGTACGTATTAGCCTCCCACTCCTTCATTTGAATTGGAAGCACAGTAGTTATTCTACTTCTAGTTTCTAAGAGGTGGTAAGAACCCAAAAAATCACATACAGGGTTATTCAGAGAGCACCAAAATGTCGCCGACATTTCAGTTCCCTCTCATTCCACGCCGAACACAACGGAAAAAGACAACGAGCAGCCAATCACAGCACAGAGCAGCCACTGTAAAAAGCCGACAAGCTGATGAACGGGGTGAAAAAAACCCAAAACCAGTTTGCTTGAAAGTTTGAAAATTTAAACGCTGTTCACAGAAAAACTACTGAACGGAAATGCGTAGAATTTACATATAAAATCCAATGAATGATAATAAAAAGGTCTGATAAAGAAAAATAGAAAAACAATAAAAAAACGAAAACAATTTTTTGCTGAAAAAGTTCCAAAAAATGCCTAAAAGATCCCAAAAAATCTATCACTAAAGAGACCTTTTACTGCAAAATAAAATAATAAGCGGTTTATTAGATATTGAATTAAAACAGGAATATTTTTAACATTGAAGCCTATGGGATTTTCCTGAAAAAAACCTGTTCAATGAAACCACCGAACAGCAGGGCATTTCGGCAACTTTTCACTGCTGTTTGGAGTTCTCTGAATAGATGATCCATTGCTTCTTTATGGGGGATTTCACTGCCTTCGAACAGGCACCGTACGTGCAGGCAATTTGCCAAAGATAAGGCGAACTGCCTGCTGTCTGAATAGCCGAATGGCCACGAAATGTCACTGTACGCTAAATTTCAGTGTCCGATTACATTTAGGAGCCAGATCGGCTCTTTTTGAATAACCCCCCATAGACATTTTAATGCATGGAAAAGACCCTTCTTTGGTACCGTGGAGTCCACCCTATAATATCTTGTATGTTGTATACAAGGGATCATGTGTGGTTTCTCTGCCGTAAAGAGAGGCTCAGGTAAAAACCAGCACTAAAACGTTTGAAAAAGAAATAGGAAAGAAAATAGTGGACAATGTAAAAAAAGTGTAACCCTTCCATCATGTTAAATGAGCCACTGTCATAGACACAGGGTTATTCAAAGAGAATCGAAAAGTCACCGCACGTTCGGTTCGGTGACTTTTCGTTCTCTTCAATTCGGTGCGATTTGGCGATCCCATTTCGGTGACCCTGTGGTGTATTCAGCAAAAAAAAACGCAAAATCTGGATCAACACCACCGAACACGGAGAAACCTGAGCAGCCGCCGATCACAGAGCAGAGCAGCCGCCGGAAAAACCTAACACCACAGACGAATGGAGTGAAAAAAAACAGTACGCTTGAATGTTTGAAAAGTGAAACGCTGTTTGCAAAGAAACTACAGAACGAAAATGTCTGAAATTTACATATAAGGTCCAATGAATGATAATATAAAGGTCTGTTACAGAAAAAACGATTTAAAAAAATCCCCAAAAAATGCCTAAAAGATCCTAAAAAATCTATAAATAAAGAGACTCTTTACTGCAGAATATTATATTAAAATGGGAATATTTGTAACATTGAAGCCTATGGGATTCGCCTGAATAAACCTGCCGCATGAAACCACCGAACAGCAGGGCAATTCGGCAACCTTTCCCTGCTGGTTTGTGTTCTCTGAATAGACAAAGCATTGCTTCTCTATGGGGATTTCACTGCCCTTGAACAGGCAACGAACAGGCACCGTATGTGCAGGCAATTCGCCAGGATTTGGCAAACTGCCTGCTCTCTGAATAGCCGAATGACCAGGAAAGGTAACCATTCACTGAATTTCACTGTTCGGTTACCTTTCGGCCACAATTCGGATCTCTTTGAATAACCATATTAGTGTTACCTTACAAGCGCTGTGCATACTGTAATCCGATTAGGCATCTTGCTTATTGTATTCTGTGTACTGTAGATGCACTAGACAATACCCTCCTAAAGAAAAACTGACTTTTGGTTTTATACGTTACAGTGATAAATAAAATCTTTGTTCTCCAGAGTGAACCTTACCTGAACACTGCTTATGGACACATGATCTGTTATTGGGATGGCACCGCTCACTACCTGATGTATTTGCTCATGGTGGCAGCAATCGCCTGGGAGTAAGTTGATGTTGTGACTGGTAGTATGCTGTGTGTATTAAAGGACCACTCTAAGAAAAAATTACCTCCCCTTTTCTACCCCATACCTGCTGACAGCATCTGCATAATTATTTTAATCTTTGCTTTATTTCGGTTAAAAAAAACATACATTTTCTCCAGCGGCACTTGACTCAGTTTCCTCTATCACTCCAGGGCTTCTGAATGCAGATGTCCCTGGAGCCTTTTGTATCAGGGTTACTTAAAGAAAGGTGAAAACCAGGAGAACTGGCAGGAGAAGAGAACAATCTAGACCAAATAGTCGATTTGGAAAGTGAGATAAATGGGCGAATTTTTCTGGTTTGGCTATTGTGACCTAGAATTTTTCAATTCTCCAGTCATTCTCCTGAGTTTCACCTTTCTTTGAATAGACCTATAAATGAATGGCACATGCACGGCTTGCACACTCAGACCACGGTTTAGCTGCTCAGATTTCGACCATGGCCGAATTTGAGATGCATAGAGGACCAGATGTCAGCACATACAGAAGCATGAAAAAACAATAAGGTGGAAAAAAATGGCGCAGATAATGTGTAGATGGTCGGTCTTGGGTAGCAGCAAGGGCACAAACGCACACTCCCAAGTGCGAATAGTCAATGGATAAAATAATGGGTAGAGTCCTCGCGCTTACGCCAAGTGTCCAGTGAGTAATACTTCAAGATAATCTAGAAAACATAATAGGAGACATACATTGCGCAGTACATCCTTATGACACCTGGTTTCCAGAGAGAAAGTATTCAACTCACTTATTTCTTAGCCCCATAAAGTCGGCTCTGGACTGTATAGGCATATAACTGTGGATATGATCTCACCAGCCCGTCCTACCAGCAACCATCCGTACAGAAGCATGCTGACGTCGTCGGTCTCTGAGTTGCTCCCCAGCAGATAGAATATTCAAAATCTTGTGTGAGCAGAGGAAACTCCTCTGCTTCAGATCCAGAGATGAGAACAGGAAAGGAGGGACATGCTAGTTTCACCATGACCACCTAAAAAACCTAGGGCTAGATTACATCCACACGCTAAAATGGGGGAGCTATAGGGGAAAACCTGCAGGTTTCCCTGTAGCGTCCCCATTTCAGCATGAGATTCCGGGGCAGGTGCTACTTCAGTACTTTGCCCTGGAATGAAGCGCTACTCTCTATGATACTCGCGGTAGCGCTTCCGCGCTGACGCGAGTATCACCTCCTGGAGTTCACAAATGTCACGGTTCCCAGATCCCACTACGCAGTACCTAACACCCCACACTCCACAGAGCCCAGAAGCTACCAACAGAGTAGCCGTGAAAGATCTCTAACTGTCTGGTCCTTAGAATTGGCCAGGTAAACTAGCTAGACAGAAAGGTTAACAACACGGGGAGTAGTCAGCCGAGCCAGAATCAGGAATACAGAGTTCAGAATGGTCAAATGGAATAGCCGGGTCGATATCAGAGCAGTGGCGTAGTACAAGAAAATGGTCTATGGCAACAGAAGGCAGAATAGTCAGAAACAAGCAGAGGTCAATAACGGGTTAATTCAATATAGCAGTCAGGTACAAGGAGCTCAGGTATGGATAACCACGATCTGGCAACTGCTGAGAATACACTGAGGGTTTTTAAAGACCTTCACCAGGCCACGCCCCCCACTCAAGCCGCGCCTCATGCAACCACCTCCCTGCCTGTCTCCATTTAAACCGGGCATTGGTCAGCGAGCAGCATCAGACATGCTGCCCTCAAGCACACAGGTAGGGCTGGAAGCTCCCAACGTTACAACAGGACTCCATGGAGGGTTGCGCTGTCAGTCCGCGAGCCCTGTGCGATCTCACTCTCGTGAGATCGCTCAGCGCTGCAGAGGGAGACTGGGGCTGTTTGTCCCCAGTCTCACTCTGCTCGTGGCCAGAAGAAGTGGCAGATCAGGCCACTGTTCTCCCCGCAGGATGAGAGGTGATTATCTGATTTATTGGAGGGGTTTAGGGGTTGCTAAATGATTCTGCAAAAGCGGAATCAGTGAGCACTAGCGTTTAGATTTCACAAAATTTTTGGTTAGAAATGCGCATCAGTGCGGTAATTAGCGCTAGGACTTTGTAATACCTTACTTATCCTAACCCAACTAACTGATTGCGCTCCCCATGTGTATATAATGCACAAAGTACCGTAAACTCACGCAAGCTAGCACAATCACCAATGCACTAATGGATTTTTAAGGGGTTTAGGCTCGTGACAGACGAGCACACTGCAGAGCGGAAGGAACGTCTGTTCCTTCTACTCTCCGCTGCTGCTGAGTGCGCTCAGCTGTGCAAATCGCAATTTTCCTATGCCGGATCGCACCTTGCAGCTCCATTGACACGCTTTCTAGCGTATCAACGGATTCGTTCCCTAGACGGGCGCTTGCTACACGCGCAGCTTGTGCGCGCACAAGCGTGTGACCGGCGCCCATCTCTGCATCATGCGGCTGCGACGGCCGCCGGTAAGTGCGGGCACGCGGCTGCACTAGGTGCGCTCGTCTGACACGAGCCTTAGTGTTAGGGATCTAATATGGGGGGGATGCATTAATCTCACTTATCCTGGCGTTAACGCTTACTCACCCTAACACTACAGTTAGCATTTACGAGGGAGTAGAACATTTGTTTTTGTTAATTTTTTATTTTTACTGTATTACGAAAACATTGTACAGATTTTAACAAAAAAATGAAAAATTTAGATTTTTTTTTAATTGGTAATTTACAGATTATGCCCTGGTTCCTTATAATTTATGATTATATAAATTACCACAAACATAAGGAACCTGTGTATACAGAAACCAAGGCTCCTTGTATAATCATAATAGGTTATGATGCCTGGCATGTTCCTTGAAAATATTATTAATCATTGAGTTTAGCATTTAATTACTGGAGTAGAGCAATAGATAAAGAAATACTGTACTAATGTTGTTGGATATTTTAGGCGTTTTATCTTTTTTTGCCAGCCAGAACTACCGAACTATTGGACTTTACTGGGTCGGTTCCATCGTAATGAGCATGATTGTGTATCTTCCGGGGAATGTGGTTGGTAAGAAACAGTAAATAAATGTTCATTATTTTACACTACAAACAAATATGGGGCTTATGTTGCACATATGCTGAAAGTATGGAAAATAATTCCAATGTGCGAAGGGAGCGGGCTGAGTGAAACCACAAGTGTTTTTATTTAATATTTTTCTGCAATGACACAAAGTATGACCTTTCAGTCTGGTAGGATTGTAACTGATAATCTGTTCCTTATACACGAATACACATTTAGATATATAACAGTAACATTTACCTATGCAGGAATAACGTCCTTATAGAGAGTAATAAACAATTAAACATGTGCAGATATAGGATTACACAATCTACATTATAGTAAACTAATGGTGCAATATAATCAATACAATATAACATGGGATCTTATAGTCATCACATTCCCTATATGTTGGTGCCCTATGACACATCAGCGCAACCCACTGACATCTGTATAGTGTCTTTTCTAATTACCCAGCAGCAGCAACAGTCTTTTCTCCTCACAGGGATGTGAATTAAATCACTTTTGCCCTGTTTATAACCCTGGATATGCTCCCTCTTACCTACAATGACACAAAGCATGACCTTTCAGTCTGGTAGGATTGTAACTGATAATCTGTTCTTACCAGGAACAACAGGTCTGCTCTTTTGGTTCCCTCTGCTAAGCAAACAACTTGCATGAAAACGTGCTCATCATTCAGGCTTTTCACTCTGCTGCCATCTACTGGTGGTTTAATAGAAATGCCATTAGTTTACTTTATCAGAGCTATACTCTTTGATTTCTGAAACTGGAAATGTAACATTAGTGTATGTTTATGGGGTACCTGGTTTATTTTAATGGGGTACCTGATTTTGACATACCTTACACTTGAAATCAGAAATCCTTTAGTAATCATATAGTGTTTGAATGAATATTGGTGTTGTTATGCTATATTTAATGTAGTAATGTATCTTGTGATGCTGCATCATCCAACATAAAAGACATACTGACCTGGAAACTTAAATTTTTTATTCAGGGCTTCATTCACGAAGTGCTGTGTAAGTAGTTAGCACAATTCAGCTATAATCCCTCAAATGTATTTTCAGCATCAGCTCAACTATTTGGGCAGGGATACGTGCGACAATTCAGGAACATTAGCCAATGTCTCCTAAAGTCAGTGGTTCCCAATCCTGACCTCAGGTCCCTCTATCCAGCCAGGTTTTCCAGATATCTGAAGCACAGCACAGGTGATATGGTTTGCTGCTCAGTGATTGCAGGATTCAGTCTGCATTTCCCCAAGGTAATCCTTACAATCTGGCCTGAGGTACTTGAGGAACAAGGTTGGGATGTACTGCCTTAAGTGATTAGCTGAGTTGACTCAGTAAAACTTGACCATTATATCTGAGTTGAATTTATTGGTGCCCTTAGTTGTTTCTTGACAACATGGGGTTGAGAGGTTTTTTTATATTATTGTTATGTTATCACTGTTCCTAAAGCCCAAACGTGGAAACCTTTCTGTTATTCTTTGGCTTTATGGTGTGTTAGGGCCCCCAGCTATTAGAAGCAAAATATCAGTGTCTACACCTATGGTGCCAACTCTCGCCTCCAAGGCTTCTCAAGCGCAGCTCCGGTCCTGTGGAATGACTTGCCTCGCCCTATCAAACTCTCCCCTAATCTTCAGGCCTACAAGAAATCCTTCAAAACCCATCTCTTCAGATTTGTACCACATCGCTGATGCAACTCATCCCTCTGCTCACCTACTCACGCATGCCTGAAGCTGCTTCTATGGCCCCAATATTCTCGAACCACTGGCACTAATGATCCTGACGTTCAGTAAAAATCTTGTCCTCAACCCCAATCCCTCTAGACTGTAAGCTCCTATAATAAGGGTCCTCTACACCTCTTGTTTCCATTCTATGTCCGTTTATCATTCTGTATATTGTTCCTTTTGGTTATTGTAAAGCGCTGCGGAAACTGTTGGCGCTATATAAATGATGACATTATTAATAACAATAATAATAATCAGGTTTTTTTCAGCTGGTACGTGCTGGTACTAAGTACCGGCACCTCCCAGCAGAACTGGCTCAACAAGCAGCACTATTTTTTTTATCGGTGCCGCCACCACGTCGGCATCTCTTGGACACCAGTGCAGCAGTCGCCGACCCCGCCCACACACATGCAGCCGGCCAGGAGAGGGAGAGCAAGAGCCAGATTAAGGAGCATGTGGGCGGGCCAGATTTCATTCTGCAGCAGAAACTCTGCTGCAAAATGAGTTCCGGCCCCCCACACATGGGAATCACGCATCAAATTCCATGCTGCTGCCAAACTCTGCCCTAGGCTGCTGTTCCCCTGCCCTGCTTTGGACCTGCACCTCCACTGCTCCTGCTCGGCTGGTGGCAGATACAGGTAAGAGCTGCCTCCCCTTCCCTGGCCTGATGTTCATCCAGGCCAGGGGACCCGCAGCCTTCCAGCATGTCCCGCGACACCAGGGACCCATGCCGAGAGCCTGCACACACACAGCGGGCCTGCACCCCCTGTCGCGCAGATAGACCCCCCCACCGTGTCCCAGCTCGGAGATAGTTTAACCCCTCTAGGATCTGTTCGACCTCTCTTTCAGTAACTAATCTGAACCTTACCCCAGTGAAGTGACAGCAAAGTTCTACAAGAGCATTCTGGTGAGGCAAAGTAATTATGCGTTGTTTGGGCGTGTAGTTCAGAGGGTATCTCTGCTTTGCTTAGCCGACTTGCAGTCCAGGATAGGTGGCTGAGTCTCAGGCAGACAAGGCAGGGGGTACAAGAGGCAATAGGTGGGGAAAATTTGGAACAATGAACAGGGACACAGATTATGCTCTTTAGGGAATAAATACAATAAAATAAACATATACACAACGGCCACTTTATTAGGTACACCGGTTCAATTGCTTGTTAACACAAACTGCAAAGCAGCCAATCACATGGCAGCAACTCAATGCATTTAGGCATCTAGACGAGGTGAAGGTGACTTGCTAAAGTTCAAATCGAGCATCAGAATGGGGAAGAAAGGGGATTTAAGTTACTTTGAACATGGCTGTAATGGTGCACACCCTATAGAGGGTGATGGGGGGTCTTTAGGCTGAGTAGTTTGAAGGCAGGTAAAATGTTTGCTGCTTATTACAGAATCCAGCACACACTTACAGAACTCATAAACAAGAGAGATAGTGCAGAACAAAAACACAAGAGGTAGCCCTGCACTGGGTATGATTTCTCATCTAAAGACAGATTTCAGGACTGGGGATAGACACAACGGATTCAGCAACCTGTAGGGCAGAACTTTCAGAAATCACAGACCAAGCGATATGGGCTGAACACAGACTGCATATACAGGGTATGACAAATATACAGCAGGGAACAAGAGTCAGAATCGTCAGAAGGCATTCCAGTTCAATACACGATAAATATAGGAATCTATTTAAGGAGACAGATGTGAGAATATCCAGAAACCAGAGCCAAAGGGTCATACACAGAAAATACCAGAATGCAAAACAGCAATACAGGGAGCAGGAACTCAATAGGACTAAACCTATCCTGATCCAAGGATCAAGTGTACTGCTGGCCCTATATATAGGGGTGAGCAGGTGATATGACCACAGACTATTAGCCCAATGGAAATGGTCTGCAGAGCCTGAAATCCAGCAAACAGAGGAATCCCTGCTTCCACCACCAGGGGGCAGTGCTGAAATGTGACATAACCCCCCGCTTACGGATGACCTCCTGGGCACCCAGAAAAAAAAGGAAAACATGGCAGACACCGTCATGAAACCAGATATGACCATTTCACCAGTACCCATTCGGGTCCCAATCAGACTCAGAGTCGTCCAAATCCTTCTTGAAGTGCCTTTGTCTATGAGGGTTCTTCTCAATTTCAGTCCAGTACTCCTCCCGGAACAACAACCCAAAGGGCGACTGTACATAGCCCTCAGGGATATGACGAGGTTTCAGGGTCTCGGTATTGATCAGATTGGATGGTGCACCATCATGGTGCCTGGTATCCTTGGACTCAGAACGGTTAGGGTTGGTGCCCACATGACCTGGCAGTGGTGGGGGCAGACTTGGTTATCTGTGTATTGTCACATGATTTAAACTTCTCGAGCTCACAACTGGGTTTGGCATCCATGGACCCACTGTGAGACATGGGCACAGTAGTCTCATAACTGGACGTGCACACAGCTTCCTCTAAGCTAAATGTGGCCACGGCTGTCTCGCAACATAGTATGGGCGCAGCTGTCTCGCAACATAGCATGGGCGCAGCTGTCTCACAACATAGCATGGGCACAGCTGTCTGGCAACATAGCATGGGTGCAGCTGTCTCGCAACATAACATGGGTGCAGCTGTCTGGCAACATAGCATGGGCGCAGCTGTCTCGCAACATAGCATGGGCATGACTGGCAACTCGCCAGCAGCAGGAAGGGCTGGTATATCACCAGTAACAGATATGCCTGGCTTCTCATTGCAAGTAACAGACAGGCCTGGCTTCTCATTGCCAGTGACAGACAGGCCTGGCTTCTCATTGCCAGTGACAGACAAGCCTGGCTTCTCATTGCCAGTAACAGACAGGCCTGGCTTCTCATTGCCAGTGACAGACACTGCAGCCTCACTGTGGGATGAGGGCATAGTGAACTTATTGCTTGACACAGTGGTTGTGGCCTTGCTGCCACTCTGGATGCCTGTGGCCACTCTGCCATTCTGGACGCTTGTGGCTTCAATGCCACTTAACCCATTGCAGGGTCTTAGAAACGCTGACCCACTGTATAGTATGGGAGCAGGGAGCTTTCTATTTTTTTCCAGAGAACCCCTGCATACAAGACCTGGAACCCACAGCTCCACCGTGGGACGTGAATACAGTGCCAAACATGGAAAGACTTGGTACACTGCCAGCATAGGAATTAATCTCTCCACTGTGGGACATAGGCACAGTGGAGCTATGATGGAACTGAGACCGCTTAAGCGGCTTTACAGGACAACAAGATATGGTGTGGCTCGGAGCGGCACAGTAATAACAGAGATGAAACAACCTACGTCTCTCTTTCTCAGTCATGGAATTGCAAGTATTGCTGGGTGGTGCTGCATCGATAACTGCAGCAGGTGATAGGCCCAGAGCCTCCATTAACCTCTGCAGTTCCTTCAACATGGAAAGCACCAATTTCAGCAAAGAATCAAACATATGACACATACCTGCCAGCTTCATATTTTGGAATCAGGATAACGTAACGGTGCACCCCCTATAGAGGGTGATGGGGGGCCTTTAGGCTGAGTAGTTTGAAGCCTTGAGGGCAGGTAAAATGTTTGCTGCTTATTGCAGATTCCAGCACACACTTACAGAACTCAGAAACAAGAGAGATAGTGCAGAACACAAACACAAGAGGTAGCCCTGCACTGGGTATGATTCCTCATCTAAAGACAGATTTCAGGACTGGGGATAGACACAACGGATTCAGCAACCTGCAGGGCAGAACGTTCATAAATCACAGACCAAGCGATATTGGCTGAACACAGACTGCATATACAGGGTATGACAAACATACAGCAGGGAACAAGAGTCAGAATCGTCAGAAGGCAGTCCAGGTCAATACACGATAAATACAGGAATCTATTTAAGCAGACAGATGTGAGAATATCCAGAAACCAGAGCCAAAGGGTCATACACAGAAAATACCAGAATACAGGGAGCAGGAACTCAATAGGAATAAACCTATCCTGATCCAAGGATCAAGTGTACTGCTGGGCCTATATATAGGGCTGAGCAGGTCATGTGACCGCAGACTATTAGCCCAATGGAAATGGTCTGCAGAGCCTGAAATCCAGCAAACAGAAGAATCCCTGCTTCCACCACCAGGGGGCAGGGCTGAAATGTGACAGTGGCATTGTTGTTGGTGGCAGCCGGGCTGGTCTGAGTATTTAAAAAACTGTTGATCTATTAGGATTTTCAAGCACAACTATCTCTAGGGTTTACAGAGAATGGTATGAAAAAGAGAAAATATCCAGTGAGTGGCAGATGTGTGGACAAAAATGCCTTGTTGATGTCAGAGGTCAGAGAACAATGGGCAGACTGGTTTGAGATCATAGAAAGGCAACAGTAACTCAAATAACCACTTGTTACAATCAAATTATGCTGCAGAATACCATCTCTGAATGCACAACACGTCGAACCTTGAAGCAGATGGGCTACAGCAGCAGCAGACAACAGTGGGTGCCACTCCTGTCAGCTAACAACAGGAAACTGAGGCTAGAATTGGACAATAGAAGTTTGGAAAAATGTTATCTGGTTTGATGAGTCTCAATTTCAGCTGCGACATTCATATGGTAGAGTCAGAATTTGGCGTAAACAACATGAAAGCATGTATCTATCCTGCTTTGTATCAATGTTTCAAGCTGGTGGTGATGTAATGGTGTAGGGGATATTTTCCTTGCACACTTTGGGCCCTGAGTACCATTTGAGCATTGTTTACATACCACAGCCTGCCTGAGTATTGCTGCTGACCATGTCCATCCCTTTATGACCACAGTGTACCCATCTTCTGAAGGCTGCTTTCTTGAACATACTAATAAGTTCACTGTATTCCAATGGCCTCCACAGTCACCAGATCTCAATCCAATAGAGCACCTTTGGGATGTGGTGGAACGGGAGATTCGCATCATGGATGTGCAAGTGACAAATCTGCAGCAACTGCGTGATGCTATCATGTACCAGGCTATCATGGACCAAAATCTCTGAGGAATGTTTCCAAAACCTTGTTGAATCTATGCCACGAAGGCTTAAGGAAATTCTGAAGGCAAAAGGGGGTCCAACTCGATATTTGCAAGACGTACCTAATAAAGTGGCCAGTGAGTGTATACCTATATACATAGGAACAGCAACAAAGAGCTCAACAATAAAATGATGGAGAAGCTTCTTGGGTCCCTGCAGTCGGGATCAGTGACAACCCCTGTTACTCACTTCACCAGACTCTTATTTTCAGGTTCATGAAGTGCCATTCCTGTTTTGTATTGGTTATTCTAAGTGAAGACAAATTGTTGAGTCAAGCAGGCTAAATATTTAGAGTGGACTAAGACTCTATTTCAACCTTTTAGGATCTGTCTTCACCTCGTTTAAATTTAGTCCCTGTTCCATCCCATGGCTGGAATTGCAATGGGCTGGGAGCATGTGAAAAATCATGAAAGTGTTTTGCTATGTAAAGCTGTTAGGGCATCTTAGACTAACATGCCTCATGCTCATTTGTATTCGGATTTTTTTAAATGGTTCTTCACTTATTTTTACCACCCATAGCGCATGTATTAAACAGCATCAAAAATAGCCAGAATTCACTTTGACAAACAATACGTGTTGGTAAGGAGTTAGGTAGTCAACATGCCAGACATAACAAGTAGACATATGCATTTCATTACGTTCCAAATTGAAACTCGGACGAAAATCACTTTTTTCTCACTTTCATTATTTTTTACGTTTCCGAAAAACGTAATATCGGCCATCCAAAATTATGAATCACGGTAGCACAACAAAACGACTAAACAAAATGTTGGAAGGCAAGATGATCCAAAACGATACAAAATGGAACAAAAATGATCCAAAACGAGAAAAAAATGGAACGAAAATGACCCAAAATGAAAAAAACGAATGGAACGAAATGATTTCAAAGTAATAAAAATGGGGATTTATTTAACATTGAAACCTATAGGATTTACCTATAGGTTTCAATGTTAAAAAAATCCTCGTTTTTATTAAATATTTCTTAAACCGTTTATTGTTTTCACTTGCAGCAAAAAAGTCATTTTGTTTATCTTTAGGATTTTTAAGGCATTGTTTGGGTGAAATTTTAAGTTTCCTAATTATTTTTAAACAAACAAAGCTTTTTGTCCCCCATAGCTTTCACTGTAAAAAAATATTCATGTTTTTATTAAATATTTCTTAAACTGTTTATTTTTTTCACTTGCAGCAAAAAGTTTCTTTCTCTCTTTATTTTTTAGGATTTTCTAGGCATTTTTCAGGTTTTTTTTTAATAGATACGATGTTTCAGCACCATGGTGAGCTCCATAGATGTCCCTAGTGCTGCTGAACTGCTGATCTGAAACATACAGGGCTATTCAAAGAGAATCGAAAAGTCACTGCACGTTCGGTGACTTTTCGTTCTCTTCAATTCGGTGAGATTTGGCAATCCCATTTCGGCGACCCTGCGGTGTATTAAGCAAGCACCACAGGGCCATCGTAGTGCAGGGAAAAGCCACCGCAAACCCGACGAACACTCACCGCAAACTCCAGGCGAATGTATGCAGAAAACCTGCAAAAACAACTGGATTAACCCCACTGAAAGACTCCAGAGAAACCCGAGCAGGAGCCGATCACAGCGCAGAGCAGCCGCCGGAAAAACCCGACACCGCAGATGGTACACAGGAATCAGAATAAACAGCAAGGCTGGTCACTGGGCTCTTGGGATGATTCAGGCACTTCTTTCTTTCTCAAGGAATCCAACATTAATGAATGAACACTGGCTGGGTTCCTTAAAAGAACCACTCCCACATCCAGCCAGTGCTCTGTCATTAATGTTGGATTCCTTGAGAAAGAAAGAAGTGCCTGAATCATCCCAAGAGCCCAGTGACCAGCCTTGCTGTTTATTCTGATTCCTGTCTACCGGACCCCTGGTTATTCCTCTGGACTTCGCTTTGCTTACTCCTTGCCGGTACAGTCTCAAGACCCCTTCTACATTACTCATCCCAAGAGACTTTTCATCATCTGGATTCCCTTTTTCAAGCTACTGTCTTTCCCCATCATCTGCATTTGCTTTTCAAGGACTATTATTATTTATACAGATTCCTGCCTTTTTATTTGTATCCAGTTATTCAATATAAGTTTCTGCTATTTTCACCAAGCCTTTTTGTTGTTGCCTTATTTACTGCATCCCGGGTTCATATCCATGTCACCAGTGTCACAAGAACCCAGTCCCTGACAGAAACTTTTTACTGCAGACTATTATAATCAACAGTTTATTAGATATTGAATTAAAACGGGAATATTTTTAACATTAAAGCCTATGGGATTCTCCTGAATAAACCTGTCGAATGAAACCACGAATGGCAGGGCAATTCGGCAACTTTTCACTGCTGGTTTTTGTTTTCTGAATAGACAAAGCTATGGGGATTTCAATGCCCTCGAACAGGCAACGAACAGGCACCATATGTGTAGACAATTCGCCAACATTTGGCGAACTGCCTGCTCTCTGAATAGCCGAATTGCCAGGAAAGGTAACTGTACGCTGAATTTCAGAGTTTGGTTACCTTTCGCCATCAATTCAGAGCTCTTTGAATAACCCTGATAGTATTTGAATATGATTCAGCACCAATGTGAGCTCCATAGCACTCTCCAAGTTCCTAAAACATTTTCAATGAAGAATACTATGTTTCAGAATAGCAGTTCAGCACTATGGACAGATATGGAGCTCACCATGGTGCTAAAACATCGTATCTATTCAATAGATACAATGTTTCAGCACCTTGATGAGCTCCATAGCTGTCCATAGTGCTGAACTGCTGTTCTGAAACACAGTATTCTTTCATTGAAAATGTTTCAGGAACTTGGAGAGAGCTATGGAGCTCACCATTGTGCTGAAACATTGAATCTATTCAATTCATTGCAGAGTGAAAAAAAGTCTTGTTTTAAAATAAAGTAAGAACAATAAAATTTCACCCAAAAAATCCCAATTTTGGTCCGAAATTCCAAATTTCGGTAAAATAACGAGCGACCTGAAATGAAAAAAAGAAAACTGATTAAAATGACCTGAAATGAAAAAAAAGGGACGAAAAAAATCTGAAACAAAATATAAAGAAAAAAAACGCTGTGCACATGTCTAATAACGAGTGGTCTGTCAAATATATTGTGATTAAATTTCCTGATGTTTTCTGAAAAATAAGTATTACACAATATCCAATGGATGTAACACTTCTTTAATATGTACACATTTCTTATTGAACCTGAATCTGATTTGTAGGTGCATTCCACATGCAGCTGAACACTGGGAACAAAAAGTTTGCAGTATGCTTCCATGGCCTCAGCATGACCCTGCTCGTGCAAGCCTGCACAGGGTCCCACATGGCCCCATGGAGGCCTATGGGCTGCATGACACAATACCAGAAGCAGTGTGTGGTGCCTATGCCAGTATCATTTAGCATCCTACAAATATTCTGCTCATGCAGAGTTTTGGTCTGAATGGAGTCGGTAACGTGGAACTGCTACTTGTTATCAGCTTGCGCCAATAGATCCCTTAATGCTCCTAACAAAGTTTCCAACAAAGCCAGAATAAGATGCAAGGATGGGTGGCTACAATGCAACTAGGCGGTAAAATACACAAGCAGTTAGCAGAGGTTTTTAATTAGCATTTTAGTGTTTAGTCTGTCATTAATTTTGAAGTGCTGCCTCACAGTTTAATATTCCTGTGTCTCACTGACCTTCTGTTTTTTTTTATTATATATAAAATGCAAAAAGGGGTGGGATATGTTTTAAGGGGTTGTTTGTACTTGCCCACGGGATCACCTTGTCAAGAGTAGTGAACCAGTACAATACAAAAGCCTTCCTATCCAAATTACATCACAGCATGACCTATTTGTGGCCAAACCACCAGAACTACATTTCACTTATATAGACCACCATCTCTTCCCTGGCACGCCTCTCCATAGTGCAGCATTACAAATGCAAAATTAAATTGTATAAAATGTTTTGTGACATCATACAAGTCAATTAGCATTTAACATTTTACAGTTATACTATGTATACTTATATGTGGCAGGTAAATATGGAACGAGAATATGTCCTGCTGTCCTGTTGAGCTTGCCATACATCTGTCTTCCTGTGTGGGCTGGATTTAGGATCTATAAACAACCATCAGACATGCAAACCCCATCTCCACAGGTAATAGAATATTTTTATTACTTCTCAATATGTATTTAATATTGAAAATAACCCTGTGCACAAGGATTTGATTAACAACAATCTTGAACTACCTTTATGATATATCAGGACTAGGAGGACATGTGCCAAGCCTCACACGCCACACCTTTTCTGTTTAGTTTTATTTATTTATTTTTAATCATTTACATATAGTTTTATGTAGTTGGAATACCATATGCCTTGTGAAACAAGAGTTATTGTTGTGTCATTGATTTATTTTCTAAATAAAATAGTTTCTGCAAATTTGTCTTCAGGTAGACAAGTGTTTCTTTGCAGTTAGAGACACCGGAAAACCGTCTGTGATATTAAAGACGGGTGACCCTTGAATCAGGTTCTTTGGTCTTCTCATGCGAGGGTGGCTGTTGTGTTAAGCTCTCCCATGCCTGTGTCCCGGTGGCAAGCAGAACCTTCCTCGCTGCTCGGCCGCCGAGTGTTGTAGCTGATGGACGTGGTCACAGGTCGAGGTCATAGGCAGGGCGCGGCATGATGACACGGCGCCCGCTAAGTTTAAATTCAGACGCTTGAGCCATGGTTCCTTGCCCTGACATGGTATTCACTCCTCTCAATACGTTCCTTACTATATCCAGCTGACCACCTGTGTACCAATTTGTCTTGTCTAACGATTCTCCTGGCTGTTAACCCCTTGGCTCCTGTCTGACTACCTTCTCTGGCATAACAACTCCTGGCACTTGGTTGACGATCCCCTCTGGCGATACGACCCCTGGCACTTGGCTGACGATCTCTGGTTTATGGTTAACAGTCAGCTTTGGTATTAACCCCTGGTACCTGGCTCACGAGCATTCTGGTATATAAACCCCTGATATCTGGCTCACGTGTAGCCCTGCTGTCTATTTTTTTTCCCGTTTTTGCATACCTCTGGTACAGTTTATATTTAAACATAGGTAGAATTACCGGCCACTTTAAGGTCTGGCAGTGTAGTATAGTTTGTTTACATATAGGTGTTAGACATTATGGGCTATATTACAATCTTCGCGCAAAGTGTGAATTTTTGCGCCAAGCGTTAAACCTTTACGTGCGCAAATCACCGCTGGAATTACAATCCTTGCGCGTATTTTCATCTGGCGATCAATAACGCGCACAAACAGGAGGCGCCTAACTGCTCGCACAGTACCGTCGCGCGCACAAATCAGTGTGCGCACTGTTTTTTTCACGCGATTCAGCCAATCCGAATTAAGAACCACAATTATCTGACATTAAGTTTTTGCGCCTGCCCAAGTCAATCTGAGCATATTTGCTGCAGCAATAATACATGCACACACAACTTCTCCATTTTATTGGTTTGCTATGAGTAGAACGTGTATCTATACTTCGCTGTATTTTTTTTTGGGCTGGTGTATTTGGGTTCGGCCAGGTTGTTCAGTTTTGCCATTAACACCAGCTTTTAGGAGTTGCTAAAATTATGTGCGCAAAGGCTATGCGGTAATTACCGCGAATAGAGTGTAATACCATCCGCGTACCAGCTCACATTCGCATTTGCGCTCACAATGTTAAGTATAGGACGCGCAACGTACAGTAAACTCGTGCAGCGTTCGCGCAGGTTCACCCGCGGTAGACGATTACGCACGTTTGTTGCGCTGACTATGTAATATGGCATTGGCGCAAATGGTTTTACCCCTCGCGTTAATGTTTTTTGCGCCGGCGCAAACATTTGCGCGAAGATCGTAATTTAGCCCTATATATTTAGGAGGTATGTGACAGTGGCGTGGGTACGAGTCCAGGATGCAGTGATGCACACGGGAGGTGAAGATACAATTAACAGGGGTATATTTAGTAAATACACAGGTTGCACAAGCGAGGGTCGAGGCAGGAATGAGGCTGACGTGGGATGCTGCTGGGTAACGGAGAGAGGCAGGATGGGAAAGGGGCTGAGCACAGAACACACAGAATAGAAACAAAGGGGTAAGGCAGGAAGAGAGCTGGACACAGGTACAGATGGAACTCACATCCGACACAGGCATGACAGGAAGAGGGCTGGGTTCAGGAGATGCAGGGCACTGAGAGAGTGCAGGGGAACTTGGGATCTTGGAACCAGAATACGAGGAGGGTACGAGGAGCAGGAACACAGTGGAGCTGGGACACGGTGGGTAGCAGAGCAGGAACACGATGGGCAGCAGGGACACGATGGGCAATTGAGATGAGGTTTCCAGGAGGTGCAATCCAATAAAGAATGTCCACGGGCAAATCCGTAGGTTGAGGGCAGGTGGAGACCAAACAAAGTCCAATAGAGAGAGCCAAGGGTCTACAATGGAGTTAGATAAAGGGTCAGAGGAAAGCAAGCTTTTAGCTTCATCACAGACAGGCTGAGCTCTGAACAATGCAGAAGCATTGTGGAATGGGTGTGTTCGCATATTGTAGGAAGTCCAGGGCTAACGAATGGGAGCACCTGTGGTGCTTGCAGGAGATCTGAAGCAATCAGGGCATGTCAGGAAAGGTGCTGCCAGAGTCTTTCATGGCAGAACAGCACCAGTGTGGGCCTTTCTGTGGCAGCGTGAGGCCTGACAGGTCTATTGCTGGAGTTACACAATGCAGTACTTTTCTTTAAATCTTCTCTTGTGAACATATATCCCTTAATGTATATTACATCAACAAACATTCTGCTGGACTTAATGAAGGAGCTCCAGCTGTGCTCCGTGTAACATGAGTGAGGAAGAGGGTGCTGAAACGTGGTATTAAAACTCAGAGAGCTTTTCTTCACTCACAACAAACACAAAAGGAAGATGATTAACAGAGTCAACCCTAATCCACTTACAACTAGGGATGAGCTGTTCGGTTCGGACGGTTCGGAGTTCGACCCGAACTTAGCCTGTTCGATTAGATCGCGAACACCGAACATTTCCGGGTGTTCGCCGCATGTTCGTCCACAATGGACCACAATGAAGCTCGTAATTGGCTACAGCCTTGCACCTGACCACAGGTCTGGTGCAAGACAGGTTCAACACTATGCCAATCACGGCTCAGAGTCCTGATTGGGCAAATTTTGCCCAATCATGGGCTCACAGAGCTAAGTCCCGCAGCACACTATATAACGTTTCCACGCGCCGATTCTGCACGCATTTCAGAGGAGATTTCAAAGGAAATAGTTGTGTGTTGTTACTGCCGGTCTGCCATACTACTGGGGGGGTCTGGGGGGGTCTCATTTCTACCAAATATCAGGGAATTTAGGTGATGTGTGTCTTGTCACTGTGCCAGCAAGTTTTTTTGGGGTTTACAACTTTCTTTAAAACATTTGTGAATTGAGGTGGTCTGTGTCTTGTCACACAACCAGTACCACGCATTATTTTGGGGCTCACTAATTTCTTTAAAACATTTGTGAATTGAGGTGATCTGTGTCTTGTCACACAACCAGTACCACGCATTATTTTGGGGCTCACTAATTTCTTTAAAACATTTGTGAATTGAGGTGATCTGTGTCTTGTCACACAACCAGTACCACGCATTATTTTGGGGCTCACTAATTTCTTTAAAACATTTGTGAATTGAGGTGATCTGTGTCTTGTCACACAACCAGTACCACGCATTATTTTGGGGCTCACTAATTTCTTTAAAACATTTGTGAATTGAGGTGATCTGTGTCTTGTCACACAACCAGTACCACGCATTATTTTGGGGCTCACTAATTTCTTTAAAACATTTGTGAATTGAGGTGATCTGTGTCTTGTCACACAACCAGTACCACGCATTATTTTGGGGCTCACTAATTCTTTAAAACATTTGTGAATTGAGGTGATCTGTGTCTTGTCACACAACCAGTACCACGCATTATTTTGGGGCTCACTAATTTCTTTAAAACATTTGTGAATTGAGGTGATCTGTGTCTTGTCACACAACCAGTACCACGCATTATTTTGGGGCTCACTAATTTCTTTAAAACATTTGTAAATTGAGGTGATCTGTCTCTTGTCACTGGCTGCCAGCTATCAGTGTGTCTCACTGAGTTATACCAGAGTTCTTTAAATCTTTATATCAGAGTTGAATCAGAGTTCTGTATATATTAATCTATATATCACTCACCATGTCTGAAAGAACAAAAAGGACAGGCAGACGCTCCCAGACACAGATAAGAGGGCAAGCAGCCCCTGTGTCGGGAGGCTGTGCCTCTGGTTATGGTGGATGTGGTGCATCCTCTGCAGGGGCACGCTTGTCCTTTCTAACTGGTGCTGGCTGTCTTAAGCAGCAGCAACATACAGAGGACTTGGTGGATTGGCTAACCAGGCCATCCTCATCCTCCGAGTCCTCTGCCAGCCAGGCTTCTAGTGCTTTACAGTCCACCTCAGCTGCCAATGCATCTAATGCAGCCTCCATGTCCACAGCTACTCCTGCCGTAGCCTCGCTATCACACACGGAGGAGTCAGCTGAATTGTTTGACTACAATGAGAGTGACATGCTGCTTGAGGATGCGCAGCAAGTACAGTGCTCTGATTCAATCTCTGAGGTTGAGGAAGGGAGTATAATCAACCTAGAGGAAGGGGGTGCCAGTGATGACACAGAAATAACTGGCACTCATGTTGCCCCAGCAGCTGCAGCATACTGCCAAGTTGGCTCCAGTGACGAGGAGATAGGGGGTGATGATGACAATGATGATGAGGTCACTGACTCCACCTGGGTGCCTGATCGAACAGAGGAATTAAGTGAGGAAGAGGGGGAGGAGGAGGCACAGCAAACACGAGGCACAACATCCTCTGTGACCAACCGTAGCACTAGCCAGTCCAAGGCATCACATGTCAGAGCTGCTCCAGTGCAGAGCGCTGTTGTCTCAAAGAACACACGCAGGAACTCTGTTGTCTGGGAATTCTTTAAGAAATGTGCAGTAGAGTGCAGCGTTGCTATTTGTAATCTATGTCAGATGAGGCTTAAGCGTGGGAAAGATACCGGACACTTGGGTACCACGTGCTTGAGGCGACATATGAACAACTGCCACAAATCCCATTGGCGCAAAACTTTGCGTAGGTCCTCCTCCTCCTCCTCATCTGTCTCTGCCCCCACTGTATGTCCTGTCATGTCATTGCCTACAACCTCCACCGACAGGAATGATGCTACAGTAATGGATGTACCAGCTCCTTCCTCACAATGTGACATCATCGCAGCAGCTGAAGATTTACGCAGTCAGATTATGTTGCCGCAGCTGCTGCAGCGAAAGAAAACATATAGTCCCAACCATCCCCAAGCACGGCGTCTAAATGCCAGCTTAGCAAAATTACTCGCATTGCAGCTGCTGCCTTTCCAGCTGGTGGACTCTGCTCCCTTCCGTGAATTTGCTGAATGTGCTGTACCACAGTGGCAGGTTCCAAAACGCCATTACTTTTCACGCAAGGCCATTCCAGCACTATACCAGCACGTGGAAGACAATGTTATCCAGTCATTGGGAAAGGCAGGCAGCAACAAGGTGCATGTGAATTTAAACACATGGTCCAGCAAGCATGGACAGGGTCGTTACATTTCCTTCACGGCACACTGGGTAACTCTGATCGCAGCTGGGAGGGATCCAAGACGGGGCTCTGTGCTGGAGCTTGTTCATCCACCACGCCTCCAGAAAGCTGCTTGTATGAGGTCTGTCTGCTCCACCACCTCTCCCTCTTCCTTCTCCTCCTCCTTCTCTGTCTCTGGCGAAGTGGCAGTTAAACCGACACCTGACAGGGTCTACGCAATGGCTCAAGCAAAAAGATGCCATACTGTGCTTGAGCTGGTTTGTTTAGGGGACAGGAGTCACACCGGGCCAGAAATTCTGTCAGCTCTGCAGGGGCAGGTGCAGAGATGGTTAACACCACGCCAGCTTCAGCTGGGAATGATCGTCTGCGATAATGGCAGCAACCTTCTCTCCGCCCTACGCAAGGGTAAATTGACGCATGTACCATGCCTAGCACACGTCCTAAATCTGGTGGTACAGCGTTTCCTAACCAAGTACCCAGGGCTGCCAGAGCTTCTCATCCAGGCCAGAAAAGTCTGCAGCCACTTCAGACGGTCATTCCCAGCAAGCGTTCGCCTGGCAAAAATTCAAAGAGAATTCCACCTTCCCACAAACCATCTGATCTGTGACATGCCCACCAGGTGGAACTCGACATTAGCAATGCTGCAGTGACTGCACAAGCAGCAGAGGGCCATCAACGAGTACCTGTGTGAGTATGGCACAAGGACAGGTTCAGGTCAACTTGTTTTTTTCCCCCCCCTGCAGTGGCTGATGATCAAGGATGCATGCACTGTACTGTCTCCATTTGAGGAGGCAACGAGGATGGTGAGCAGGGACAGTGCATGCATCAGTGACACAATTCCTTTAGTGTTCCTGCTGGAGCACACTCTGCAGGGAATTATAGATGTGGCTTTAGAGGCAGAGCAGCGGGAGGAAGAGGAGGCCTTCCCTAGCTCTCAATGCCCCAGTCTTTCCGCAGACAGCATTCCAGCGGGTCCTACTCAGATCAGACAGGAGGAGGATGAGGAGGAGGAGGAGGTAGAATATTTAAGTAGTGGGGGCATTGAAGGTGGAGAATCCTCAAGGGAGGGTTTCGTGTCCCTAGAAACACAAGGGCTAGTGCGTGGCTGGGAGGAGGAAGTCCACGATACGGTCATCCTCATTGACCAGGAAGACTCGGAAGCTAATGCCACCTCCAACCTACGCTGTATGGGCTCCCTAATGATGCAAAGCCTGCTAAAGGACCCCAGGATTCGTGCTATCAAGGAGAGGGATCATTACTGGTTGGCAACCCTTCTTGATCCACGATACAAGGGGAAAGTTGCAGAGCTCATCCTGCCTGCACAGAGGGAGCACAGGATGAAAAAACTTGAGGATGCACTAAAGCGACACTTGTGTAACACCTTTCCAGGCACTTGTAGAGTACCAAGTGCTGACACACGTGCTTCTGAGGCTGCGGGTGATCAGAGGAATAGTGGTGAAGGCCAGGGCCGCTTGACTGATGCATTTTTAATTTTTTTTAGTCCTCGACGCCCTGGGACGTCAAATGTAGGCACCCATTGCCAGCATCTTCACCGTATGGTGCAGGACTACCTAGGGGCAAGGGCAGACCTGGATACCTTTCCAGCAGATGATCCACTGGCTTACTGGGTGTTGAGATTGGATCACTGGCCAGAACTTAGCCAATATGCTATGCAGCTACTAGGTTGCCCTTCATCTAGCGTGCTTTCCGAAAGGACGTTCAGTGCCGCTGGAGGTTTTGTCACAGACAAAAGAGTGCGTCTGTCCACCGACTCTGTAGACCGGCTGACATTTATAAAAATGAATCAGTCCTGGATCAGCAGTTATCAATCCCCTGATGCTGACGTAACGGAATAGATCGGGGATGTCTTCTGCATGCACAAAACCTCCAGCACTGAACTCTTCCGCAATACCACAAAAGGGTTACGGTGTGAATGCACTTGCTGCCATGAAAGGCACAATATTTGGCTGCACTGACGCCTGTGCCAGATTTATATCATTTTAATTTTTAGAACAGCAGGTCCAACGTTCCACAATACTACAGAGGGGTTACTTGCTTACCCCTCTGTAGTATTGTGGAACGTTGGACCCTGCTGTTCTAAAAATTAAAATGATATAAATCTGGCACAGGCGTCAGTGCAGCCAAATATTGTGCCTTTCATGGCAGCAAGTGCATTCACACCGTAACCCTTTTGTGGTATTGCGGAAGAGTACTTGCTGGCCTGGCAGTCTGGCACCAAAGGCACAATATCTGGGTGCACTGACGCCTTGACCAGAATCATATCTTTTCAATATAGGACCACATGGTCCACCCCTGCACTCTTCCACAATACCACAGAGGGGTTACTGTATGATGATACTTGCTGGCCTGGCACCAAAGGCACAATATCTGGGTGCACTGACGCCCATTACCAGATAAAAAACTTTTCAATATAGGACCACATGGTCCACCCCTGCACTCTTCCACAATACCACAGAGGGGTTACTGTATGATGATACTTGCTGGCCTGGCACCAAAGGCACACTATCTGGGTGCACTGACGCCCATTACCAGATAAAAAACTTTTCAATATAGGACCGCAAGGTTCACCCCTGCATTCTTCCACAATACCAGAGGGGTTACTTTATGATGATACTTGCTGCCTCGCACCAAAGGCACACTATCTGGGTGCACTGACGCCCATTACCAGATAAAAAACTTTTCAATATAGGACCGCAAGGTTCACTCCTGCATTCTTCCACAATACCACAGAGGGGTTACTGTATGATGATAGTTGCTGGCCTGGCACCAAAGGCACACTATCTGGGTGCACTGAAGCCCATTACCAGATAAAAAACTTTTCAATATAGGACCACATGGTCCACCCCTGCACTCTTCCACAATACCACAGAGGGGTTACTGTATGATGATACTTGCTGGCCTGGCACCAAAGGCACAATATCTGGGTGCACTGACGCCTTGACCAGAATCATATCTTTTCAATATAGGACCACATGGTCCACCCCTGCATTCTTCCACAATACCACAGAGGGGTTACTGTATGATGATACTTGCTGGCCTGGCACCAAAGGCAGAATATCTGGGTGCACTGACGCCTTGACCAGAATCATATCTTTTCAATATAGGACCACATGGTCCACCCCTGCACTCTTCCACAATACCACAGAGGGGTTACTGTATGATGATACTTGCTGGCCTGGCACCAAAGGCACACTATCTGGGTGCACTGACGCCTTAACCAGATGCATATATTTTTAATATAGGACCGCTAGGTTCACCCCTGCATTCTTCCACAATACCACAGAGGGGTTACTGTATGATAGTACTTGCAGGCCTGGCACCAAAAGCACAATATTTGGGTGCACTGCCACTGACGCCTGTATCAGATTCATATCCTCAGAGGGGTTACGGTGTGACGGCACTGTTGAGGATGCTAAAGGACCAATTTTGAAGCACCTATTGTTACTTTCATCCAAAGCCTGCATACGTTTCACAATAATTTAGCCAAAAAAATCAGTAAACTTTTTCTGCGTGTACGAAAATGTCGCCTCTTTTCATACAGACTGCCGCCCCAAGCAGTTGTTTATGGATAGATTAAAGGAAAAGCATTTACCGTCATTTGAAACGTCATTTTTTTTTTTAAGTGTTTCTCTACATCCTAGAAATCCACCACTTCACGGGCAGGTTATGGGGACATGCTAGGCACGATATTTGAAGGAATTTTTCGTTTTTATTTTTAACCCTTATTTCATGAAAAACTCACTGTCCCTTTAAAAACGTTTTTTTTTTTTACTTTTTGACCTTGTTTCCTGTCCCCCAGGGCACTACCTGGACCCCCATAAACGTTTTATGGCAAATATCTAGCATATATGCCATCTTGGAGGGCACTCTAAAAACCGAATTTTCAGCCCCATTGACTTGCATTGAGTTCGAGTTCGGGTTCGGGTTCGGATCCGAACATTTGGGAAGTTCGGGTTCGGGCCCGAACCGAACTCGGGGGGTGTTCGGCTCATCCCTACTTACAACCTTACAACCTTAAAGGCCCTTTGTACAGTGCTGGTAGAGGTATTTCCGATGTCACAGGCAGACATCTTCTTGTGTGTGACAAGAAGGTTTAAACCTTTATGTGTAGTCATTGTGTGAAAAGTTGTCATACTCATGATCAAAAAGCTCAGGCTCCAATCTTCTGACATCTGAGGTTCTGGTTACTCACACATTTACCCTTACTTTTCACCTTCCTGTAGATCAATGACAGCTCTTCTGCATGTCATTCATTCAGAAATTCCAAATTAAAATCCTTCAAATAAATTTGCGTATCTTTTTAGGTGTGTCAAAGTTTTTTTTAAATGTATTTATAACCTTCTGGGAGTGTGGTGATAACACAGCTGCTTTTTCAAACCATTTAGCATGTGGAGACATTTGTTCATCCTTAGCATGCGCTCCTGGACAGCATATTGGAATTAATTTATTAAAAAGATTATTAGGGGGCACTTTTAATGTAACATTTTGAAGAGTCGATATTTCTTCATTACAGGTTATAGGAACAATTCAACAAAAAGGCATACTGAGGAGACCCACTGACTTGTTCTTTGCAACATACCTTCTTATAGCTACTGTTTTTAATCTTTTCAGAGGATTGGTAAGTCAAACATTTTGTGTATCATTCATATTTATGTCTGGAAGCCAAATGCATGAGATCCATTTTTTTTAGAATGAAGACATATGGGGAAGAAAATGAGAAAAAAAAAATAATCACACAGCAGTCAAAGATGGTATCTGATGGTATCTGAGCATCAAAAGCGCTGGGTTAGAATTGTCTGTGGTAGATAAATGGAGTAAAGTTATGATGCATTAATTGTGATTATATATTCATTAAATGTAGTTATTTAGAGAGCACCGAAATTTAAGTAATCGCTCGTTTGGCACACTTGTGCGAGTTCAGCTGCCGACCCTGCAGTGAATTCGGCATTCACCGCAGGGTCGTCGAAGTGCGCCAGAGGGATCCGCCAACCACTGCCAATTAACCTGCCAAACGCAGCCAATGACCACAGAACAGACTGCTGAACACAGCCACCGATCCACCAACGCCTCCAAACAGACCTCCGAACGCAGCCAACGATCCGACGAATGCAGCCAACGATTTGCTGAACGCCGTCGATCAGCCTGTGGAAAGCTGCTGAAAAAAGCCAATCAGACGCCGAACTGGGGGTAAAAAAAAGGCTAATTTTTTAAAAGGCGTTTAATACAATTAAAATGCATGGAAATAATAATAAAAAAGGTCTGTTATAAAATTTAAAAAAAACACCATTAAAAAAAATGGGAATCAAAGATTTTGCCTAAAAAAGATTTTGCCTTATTGAATAACCCTTTAAATGTCTTCTCAAGGTAACCTTTGATTAACATTAATACACTGATATAAGTCTAAAAGAATGTATATGTGGTCTCTTACAGATTGCCTTAGAATGTCCCGCTGAACTATGTCGATTTTACACTCAACTTCAAGAGCCATATATTAAAGATCCTGCTGCCTACCCAAAGCTTCAGGTAGATAAACCACATCATATTGTAACCCTCACCATTATCCATAACATGACATGTTATTGATGTTGTTCCATCTCGGTTTCCATTTGAATAATAAATAAATTGAAAGGTAAAAGTGAAATATTCAAAGCAGTTTGAGTTGATCAATCAGGAAATTGTCAAATCTACCTAAACATATTTTTTAATGTGTTGCAGATGGTAGTACTTATGTTCTATACTGTTCCTTGTAATTTGATCACTCTCTATGGACTTCTGGTTCCTGGTTGCACTTGGATGTCTGATCTAGCGATTATTAATGCTGGTGGATTAGCACAGGTAATGTATAAGGTCTATATCAGTTAATTTCACCCTCAATGTAGCACACAATGTCTTCTGTGAGTTATTTTTTAGAGTTAGTGTAAGTTGTTTGCTCTAAAATGCTTATTCTAATTCTAATGTCACATAGATTTAGGGCACATGTGCCACAAAGCACTTACGTAGGAAGAAGTATTCCACATACACGAGTTGTTGTGTGCTTTCTTTGTTACTTTGTCCTTTTCAACATTGAAAATAACATACATTTTGTTTGCTTGTGTACAGGCTCAGTTTTCTCATGTTGGAGCATCACTTCATGCAAGGACACCGTATATATATAGAGTTCCTGTAGAATCCACAATGGTGTTTTTAGTGATAAATTTGCTTTATGGAATCATTCCCCAGCTGCTGGCCCATAGGTGTATCGAAAACCCCGAATTCTTCAGGAAGACAAGTCTATTAGCCAAAACCGACTAAGCACATGTAGGCTGTTATCCATCATGGCTTCAGACATGGACTCTCCCAGGAGAAAGAAATGGTCGTTGCTCCGAATCCATAGCAATTGTGTATTTTGAGCTACTGTTAAATGGAGACTTTTTATGCAAAGGTTAGCATTCAACAAAAGAGACGTACAAATGTTATTTGTTTAGGCAGTTTTTGGTTTGTGTGAAATAGTCTTGATGAGCACAATGGATCCATATACCCCTCACTAAGGTCATATTATATTCCTTGGTGTTAAAATTACTACAAACCTCATACAGGGATACGTTTGATAGCAATGCAAGGCACAACAATGGTTCTAAAAACCAAACTCCTCAATCCCACTCAATGGTACTGGTATTGCACAAAGTATATTTCTGTTATGAATATAAAATCTAAGATGTATATATCTATATACACTAATAAAAGATGTGCACTCACTTCTGACAAAAAAGTGCCTTCTCTGCTGCTATGACTGCCCATATGAATTAGACCATGGCTGTAGAAATAAACAGCAATATGGGACACAAGTCATTGATTCTTGTTTCAATCAAAACTTTGGGTAGATTTCCCAGGTAGGATCCAAGCTCTGGATTTTCCTTTACCACATGCTTGCTTCCACATTTCACCATTTGTGGCTTCACGGTCAAATAATGATATCACAACCTTTCCTGGCAACGTGAAATGTTGTCATGCTTCCTGCCGCCACAGGAAGGCCAAAGCCAGTGCCATTCTGGCAGCCTTGTTCCTGTCTTCCCCTCAGCGTGGTAAGCCTGGTTGCTCCTGTGCAGTACACACCTACAGGTTATCCAATTAAGCACTGGCTTCTCCTAATGAAACTCAATCCCTTCCCAGCAGCCAATGCTTCAGCATTGCAGCCTCTTGTTCTGTTAAGACAAGACCTATCTTCGGTACTGCTCCTGTGTTCTGCTACCCACCTGCCCTGGACCTCGGATTGACTTTTGATTACGATTCCTGGATTGCCCCTTGTTGGAAACCTCACCTTCATTTCCCCAGTGCCACTGCCGATGTCTACAATATTCTTTGTGACCCCCCAAAGTATCCCTTCAAGTATCCTGTTGTTCCCTAGGTCCCCTGTGTTGTATCCAAGTGTCTTCTGGTTCCTGTCTGCAAGACCATCCTCAACCAGATCAACCTTCTACGTGTCCTTTCCCTCAGCCTGCCTGTTAATCCTCCTGAAACCCACTTCTCTCCACCCATACCTGTATAAGTGCACCACTGCATCCTGGACTTATAACTACACAGTCGGTGCCCACCCGGTGCCATACGTGACAAATGTACTACATCTCTTCACCCTGGTTTACTAGAGAGACATTTTAGCGTTTCGTCGTTCCAGCCCTGTACCCCTGCCCTCTGTATTTGTATAGCCTGTTTAGGCCTTGTGTTTTAGCCTGCTGTTTCTGGTCTGCAGTTCAGGGGTTAATTGGTTTCTGCAGTCTGCTCACCTGTTGGTCTTTGTCCCGATCCCTTCCCTATTTAAAGCAATGGGCCCATATCCCATTGCTCTATCATTTGTTCCAGTTTGCCTGAGTATCCTGTCTGCTGTGATTCTAGAGCTCCCTGTTGTTATTTCCAGTCCTTGTCAGTATTTCCTGCTTAGTTCATTTCTTTGGTTTTTGTCTTCAGTGCCTGTCTGCTGTTTCTTTAGTTAGTTCATGTTCTGGTTTATGTCTAGTTCCTGCGCATTCGGTTCTTAGTTGTTTTTTTCTTGTTGTATTATTTGGTTTTCTGTTTATGTATTTCGCTGATTACCTGGTCTTGATCTCTGGCTGGTCTGACGTCCATCCCTGGCTACTGTATAAGGTACATGTTCTGGTTATTATTATTATTATTATTCTTTATTTATAAAGCGCCAGCATATTCCGCAGCGCTGTACAATAGGCACAGTATAGACAGGGTTACAATACAATACATTGAACAACATTTGACAAACATTACAGGAGGAGATGAGGGCCCTATTCCCGTAGGAACTCACAATCTAGGAGGGTTGGGGTTGGAAACAGGAGGAGAGGACTGCAAGGTGAGAGTGATTGATGGTTGCGTCAGTGAGTTGGGTGGTAGGCTTCCCTAAATAGGAACGTTTTAAGGGAGCGTTTGAAGGAAGAGAAGTTAGGGGAAAGTCTGACAGTACGAGGGAGAGCGTTCCAGAGGATGGGGGCTGCGTGTGAGAAATCCTGCAGTCTATCATGGGAAGAGGTGATGCGGGGAGAAGCTAGGCGCAGGTCACTGTTTGACCTTAGGGAGCGGGCTGGGGTGTATTTGGTGATTAGTGAGGACAGGTAGTGGGGAGCTGAGTTAGTAAGGGTTTTGTAGGTAAGGATAAGGATTTTGAACTTAATTTTGCAGTGGATGGGGAGCCAGTGAAGGGACTCGCAGAGGGGAGCGGCAGAGACAGAGCGGCGGGTGAGGTGAATTAGCCTGGCAGAGGTGTTCAGGATGGATTGTAGGGGGGAGAGGCGGGACAGAGGGAGGCCAGATAAGAGATTATTGCAATAGTCGAGTCGGGAGATTGCCAGGGCGTGTATGAGTTGTTTTGTGGTGACAGCGGTAAGAAATGGCCGAATTCTGGAAATATTAGACAGTTGGTATCGGCAGGAGGAAAGAGACTGGATGTGGGGGATGAAGGAAAGAGCAGAGTCAAGTGTAACTCCAAGACAGCGAACTTGGTTTGATGGGGAGATGGTGATACCCTCCACCGTGATAGAGAAGTCAGGAGGTGGGGAGGCATTGGAGGGAGGAATAAGTAGGAGCTCAGTCTTTGACATGTTGATCTTTAGGTGGTGGGAGGCCATCCAGGAGGAGATGCCAGATAAACAGTCACTGACTTTTGAAAGGACAGGGGGAGAGAGATCAGGGGTAGAGAGGTAGATCTGAGTGTCATCAGCGTAGAGGTGGTAATTAAAGCCAAAGCTGTTGATTATTTTGCCCAGGGAGGAGGTGTAGATGGAAAAGAGCAGAGGACCAAGGACAGAGCCTTGAGGTACACCAACAGATAGAGGCAATGAAGAGGAGGAGTTACCAGCAAAGGACACACAGAAGGACCTGTTGGATAAATAGGAGTCAACCCAAGCGAGTGCAGTGTCACCGAGACCCAGAGAGTTGAGGGTCTGTAGAAGGAGGGGGTGGTCAACAGTGTCAACTTCTGGCTTTTCTTCTTGGTGTATCTATTGGATGCTCCTTGTCTGTACCATCTGTATCGTTTCTAGTGTACCCTGGTATCTGTATTTTTCATGACTCTGCACAGCTTCTAAGTTTTTCTTTTCTCTAGTATAGATCCGGCTATGCTAATGACCGGCCTGTCAGATTTAGGGCTGCTTTACTAGGGTTGTGCAGAAGTCTCTCGTTATCCAGTGCTTTTCGCTCCTGTTATTGATGTCCATAGTGTATCTCTGCACATAGGGGCTTTTATTGAGTACCAGGGCCTCACCTCGGCGCGTGCCAGGTGCCCCCCCTTTGTGACAGACAGGTATTTAACTAAAGAATCTGGCACCATAAAGAATGATTGCATCTATTGTTTCTTTCATTTAGCCAATAGTAGACACAACGGGCTCGATTTAATTTATCAGCCAATTTTTCGAAATACACAAAGTTGAAGGAACTATGTATATGTATATAATAGGAGGGTACATGCCCATTCGTTAGTCCCTTCTCCATGTGACAGGGGAATAAGGAATTTCAAGATCAATTTTTTCGAAATATCACCTGATTCAGTTTGGCCAGAGTCGAAAAATGCTGCTGGTCCAATAAACAAGGTGGTAAAATGACTGAATATAAGCTTACTTTGGCCAGTATCAGACAGATTTGTGCCGTTAACGTGACTATTAGAAAAATTCAAAGAAAGGTGAAACTCAGGAGAATAACTGGAGTAGTGAAAATCCTAGGTCAAAATAGCCAAACCAGAAAAGTTCTCCCATTTATCTCACTTTCCAAATCGGCTATTTGGTCTAGATTGTTCTCTTCTCCTGCCAGGTCTCCTGGTTTTCACCTTTCTTTGAATACCCCTTTATGTTTAAACAAAGATTTTAGTCTTATTACTTCTATTTTTCTGCCTGAAAATACATTTATCAACACATTTTAGCATTTGTACGTTTTTCAGAAGTCGTTGTACTGATAAACTCGAATTGACTAGATAAAAGTAAATATTTCCATTAAAAAGCACAGCTGTCCAGAGTTTCAGAATGGCTCGGCAGCCCCGGCCTTTAGGGTCTTAGCGGGTAAGGGTCTGACGCAGGTTTTGCATTTCTTAGTCCTACCCTCCCGTGAGCACCTTCCCTACGAGGATCTTTGCGCATTGTCTGCCCCGATACCCTTGCACCCAGTCTTTTATATGCAACTCTCTGCGTTCATCTCTTCGCAGTTACAGAACTTGGGAGACCTCGACTGCCACAACCCCTTAAATAAGGTCATGGGGATTTGGCTGTCCACCGCAGCATTCCGAGCACTCATCAGACCGCAATACGACTGGTCCTTTGCTTCCTCTGGCCTAGCTGGGTGTTGTATACACCTTCCTAAGCAGCCACCACGAAATCGCGTAAGCAAATTCCCTTTTGCGCAATATGTGGAAATGTTTTTCAAACTACTACATATGTGGCTCTGGCCAGACAGGCCCTCGTGTCCTCACTCCGTTCCGGCAGATGTGTAAACTGTTATTGTGACAATGTGGATCTCTTTCAGGGCTTGTGGTCATGCCTGGTCATCACAGTATTTTGGGACATGGTTCGGAAGGTTCGGCGCACAAATTCTGGGACTTAACATGCCTACTACCCCAGACTGGGCTCAATTTAACATTATATTGCCAGGCGACGATGCACGACATTTGTCTAGGGCCCAGAAGACATTCCTGGGTATTCTCGCCGCAACTGCTAGGAAGACAATTCTAGGTCATTGGATCTTCCCCGGTTCCCCAACTTTTTCCATGTTTTATTTTAGATTTCATGCAATTTTCCAACACAATTGGGTGGAGGCTAGCCTTAACAGGGAGGATAATGTTAAAAAAAATTGATGTCTGGAAAACTTTTATGCTACATATGCCAGAAACAGTGATTACTAAAACACGTGCTGACGTTTACTGCACATGTTGGTAGATGTCTCATTCTTTGTCAGGTCCTCCACTGTTGCCGCCCTCTATGAACACAATATTGTTGCGTTTTTTTAAATTCGTCCCTGACTAACGTCCAGTGCTTTCACCATTAACCGTTTTGTCTTGCTTAGTCTTCATAGTTAACGAGCTCTTCCATTATTAGTAGAGCTCTGTTTTACTGTCATTTCTCTTTACCTGCAATGCATTGTTGTGTAATCTGAATCTGGAAATAAAAATGCTATTTAATAAGCAAAGCTGTATTGAATCTCCCGAACTGAAAAATGCCCAAAATACAGCCAAAAAATGGCTTGGTTTCAGCTATCGGGCCAAATTTCTTATTGCCACCGGCCATTCATATAGCAGGATGGTGCTGCTGAACATGATGCTTTCCATCTGCGCAAACAGTGCTGAAACTCTGGCCGGCCGTTTGATAATCCCAATGCTTAGTTTTAGGATGCAGTGGTTCCTTGCACAGAATCCTCATGGTATAAACTATGGTTATAACACACAACGGTGCTTTTTCTCATGAGCATGCATAACCGTGGTGCAAGAGAGCAGCCATTAGTGTGTTTTCTGGCAAACAATGTAATTTTATACTGGTTACTAACCATGACCTTAAAGGCATGACTAGAAAAAAAAAATTTCATTGACATTTAAACATTTTGATAGCTATAGACAAACTAGAATAAATCAATAAAAGTTTTAAAAATGTGTAAAAAATGTTTTCTTGCTTTAAACTCTGTTATTTCATCTTCTCTGGCCACGCCCCTCAGCTAGGGGTGTTTCTTCAGGTAGTACATCCTGGATATTCCCCGCCTACTGCTCCATCCAGCAAAGCTACACAAGAAATACATTTCTTGCTCCATCGTGCCCACAGCCCCCATGTACCCTACTACTTCACATACTCAGCTATTACACTCGCCTAGTGTGTCACCTCTCCTCTTAGATTGTAAGCTCTTAGGTAGGGTCCTCTCTCCTACTATTCTGTGTGTTTAACTTGTATGGACATTTGTTATTCTGCCTCTTCCATTGTACAGCGCTACAGAACTTGCTAGCGCTTTATAAATACCTGTAACTGTATGAACTAGCACAAGCTGGGCATATGAAACGCTGGGCATATGAAACCCTGTGCACACTCAGGACCTCAGACTGGGGAAACTGAGGAGCAAGACTCCTTCACCCGCTGGCTCACTCACCTGCTGACTCGCTCCCACACTCATCCGGTGGCTCGCTCACACATAGACTCCCTTAACCACTGACATGCTGACTTGCGTTCTTTCATGGTTTACATACAGTCACTCACTCTCACACTCTTTCTTGTGCTGTCTGTCTCTTGTGTGCACTCTCTCACTGCACCTTTTCTTGCTGGCCTCTGCTTTATCTTGCCGTCTTTCTCTCTGTACCTTTTCGTGCTGTGTGTCTCTCTGTGCTCTTCTTTGCTGTCCCTCTCTCTGCTGTCTCTTTTTCTCCCTGTGTGTATGGATTTCTTTCCTTCCCTGTGTCTGTAGTAGCTGGGGGTGAAAGTTCAGCCTCACCCTCCCCTCAACTCACAGTGGTAGGGGCAACTCAGTCGCACATGCTCAGTGTGTTTGGTGAGCTCAAAGTGCCTCCTGAGGCGGGCGTGGAAAACGCCAAGAAAGAAAAGCAGGTAAATATGAAAAAATATCATATTTACTTGCTTTTTACGTCTGCTGAATGACACTACTGACTCATTCAAAAGGCATAGCATGTTTTTAAGAGCACACTAGTAAAGCATTCATGCCCCTTTAACAAAGGTCATATTGCACACAGATAGTTTTATAGGACGGAACATTATCTATGAGATGTATCTAGTGTTAGAGAACAATCCGTGCAGTGCAGACATCTGGAAATGTACAAACACTTCCACAAAGAGATAGCTGAAAGCTGGTAAAAGTCACCAATCCTTTTCAAACCAATAAAACTGTCATTTAATAAAACTGTGCATTACTGTGCTGCATAAACCCCTTTCACTAAAAGGCTGAAAACTCAGTAATGTACGTGGTGTCTTTATTATTGTACTATGTACTATAACATGGCCCTTTCAGGACAGAGAAGATTCATCTCAGCTTTCCACAATGTATCCACAGAATAAAATGCCATCACTACAAATACTGCTCGTAATCATTACCAAGTCTAACATTTACAGAACTTTTTGCTTTAATATTTGCGTTACATACATTATATATGAAACAAATGTGAATGCTTTCCTTTTCTTGGAATCCTATACCTTACTTTTATTGATTTAAAGATGGGTGAAATGTCTTTTTTCTTCGCAGGGAGAAAAAGAATTTGACATGTTGGTCATTTTTGCTCCGTTACAGGGATTTTCTTTGGAATTTTGTTCCAACTTCCAATTTTTGGGAAATTTCTCTATTATGGATAATCAGTTTTCTATTTTTATATAAATATGCATTTCCTTTTTTGTAATAGCCAAGGTATATTTCTCATGATTGTGGGTTGGAGTTTCATTTTGTGAAAAGTAAAGCACAGATATCTTAAATGCAGATGCATATGCAGCCACTCGTGCTAGTAACACATGCACTGCATTGGCATATGCAGCTGTAAACATATGCACATCACCCGTGGACATGCACAGTGCCTTGCATTAGTCATACATGTGCTCCATGCTACAAAGAAAAAACAAACATGAAAATGGCACCTTTTTTTTATATGTGTGACTCAATCAGGTGAGCAAAAACATGATTTTATTTTTAAATTTAATTTACTTGTATTTCTTTTCCTTGCACTGGAAAAAGATTTTCACCCATCACTACATCCGACAAACATTCAAAAAGTCCACTTTGTAAAAACAGCAAAATACAACTTTACACTGAACAAGTTTCAAATACAAACATTGCAAAAAAGATGCTTAAAAAGTACATTGAGCGAAAATAACTGAAAATAGAGAAAATAAATGCATACACTAAAAAAAGCTTGCATAAAAATAAATAAATCTATATTCACAATAGCTAACAGTAATGTTGACAGGAAAAAAGAATGGAATGCTTATTACTCTACATCTTTTTTTTTTTTTTCTTTTTTAGCCCAGTCACTTCATCCAAAGGTTAAGAGTTCTGCAACAAACCCAGAAAGGTGTTACGGTTCTCCAACTCACGGGCAATTTAAGGCTCTTTAATGGGAACTATGCACTATATATATACGCAACATAGCTTTCTTAGATTGGAGGTTGGCTTTAAGAGAAGTTTTTTCGGGTCAGGCACTTTATGAGATGTGCCAAGTTGAGTTTAGTCCACAAGCAAAGCTCAGGATCACAGATATCGTAAAAGAGGTAAAACTCCAGCATCACAGGATTATCCACCAATGCTTTTTTATTCAACCACCAACTGTGCACCTGGCAACGTTTTGACCAACTTGATGAAGACCATCTGCAGGCCAATAAGCCTATTCGAGCATTGGCTGAAGAGACAACCCATTGATGTTGCAGAGTTTCCCTTCTACACTGATATCAGTTTCTGGAAAAGATTGTTACTATTATAAAAGTACTTTTCATTGTCCATGGAGGGGCTGAAAGGGCCTGCTTGAACACAGGTCCTCATGATGAGCCTCAGATCACTAGACGTCTGCATCTGAGGGAGATTATTTAATAAATGCTCAGTGGTGTTGTACGCACTGCTGCCCACTACTGGTAACTTTCAAACCTTGCCATCTCAGCAGCACTAGATACTTTGAAATTATGTCTCACTGTAACTCAATTCCAAGTGTCATTCTCATTTGTGGACTGCAATGTTTAAGGTAAGCCTTCCCAATCAAAAGCAGGTCTTTAGGGATCATTTGTGGTGGTCGATCACCTCCTGCTTCGTCAGTGCATAGTTCCCAGTTTGTGGAATTCCTATCAGATGTTATAGTTAAAACACAGATATAAGGACATGCTTACTAAGTTATAATAGCTTTATAATGAAATCATCAATAACACGATCACTTTTTGATGTTCCTACTATTCCGCTAACACATCAAGTTCCCTTTTTTTTTTTCACCTTCCCCTCATGTAATATCTTTTTGAAAGCTCTTATTATTTTTTTTTTGGTTGTATATTTCTAAGTCCTACTGCTAATGTACAAAGAAAACAAGCTCTCCGTTCTCTCTTTGCAGTTTAGCTGCCATTTATGTAGAGTGATAACTTACAAAGATCTTTAGTAGTAGCGAAAAAAAAACCAGCAGAGGGCACCTAATCCTCCGAAAATCATATGGTCTTTGCTAGGGAAATAGTCAAACGATAGGTGTACGGATATATCTACAATGAGATCGACAAAGTACAAATGGATTGACATCGCCAAGAACCAAGAACATTATAACCCACAACCAATTACTCATATTGTTTTTATATGTTCTTCTTCCAGATGAAAAAAAAAAAGCTCTATACTTTACATCATAACCAATCATACGACCAACCCACGATTAGATTCTATAAACACAGTTCATACAGGGAAGGAATGTGGAGTCGACGGGTCTCCAAGTGATAGTTCTTCCCTTTCGCTGAAGCTTGATCGCTGCAGAGAATGAGATTCACGTCGCCCTTTATGAAAGTAGACTTTATACGTCCAAGATTAAATATTCTTGGAGTTTGGAGAGAAGAATAAAAAAAAGAAAAGGAAAAACGTGTACACATTGAAGGCTGTCGACATGGTGGTTTTAGTCTGTTAGTAGGGAAGTATCATGCAACGGAACAATGTAAAATGAAAGGCCAGCAAATACAGATAGGAACATGGTCATAGGTATACAAACTGCTTGATGATAACAATGAAATGCGCTGAATTATATCAAATCCAAGAATACTACACAGCGAAATATGGACCTCTTCCCACAGTATGCAGTAGTTGGTTAAGTCTGTAAGAAAAAAGAAAAACAAATGAGTCGATAAGTTAGATAAAATAACTTTTTTCAGGTGAAATATACAAACACGCACCTTCATTTAAACGGTGTTTGGCGAGTGGCTATTTTACTGCTGTATGACAAGACCTAGGGGTGCATCTACTAAGCAGTGAGCTGCAGGGAGGAGACGTCTCACTTGCAAAACATAGGGGGCAGTATTACAAAGCTGGCGCTAACTTTGCCAGAGCTGTTGTAAACTTAGCATCTCCATAGACTATAATGGCTCTGCTAAATTTACAACAGCTCTGGTTAAGTTAGCACCAGCTTTGTAATACTGCCAGGGTATTTTCTAGGAATGTGAGGAAAATATTAATCTCTCCGATACTAGGAAATTTCCTCAGCTTGGCTATATTGCATGTAGGTTGTCAGCTCAGTGTAGGTTGTCAGCTCAGTGAACCCCTTTGCGTCTAGGGGCCCGGGAGAGGAAAATGATGCGTTCTTTATAAATCATGCATACTGCAAGCTAGTCATAAGATAAATCTACGGGGGTCCGGTTGGCACACACAAATATAGGCACAATGTCATATTTCAATTGGGTAAAGAAAACAAACACTGCTATCTGGTGAATTGTTTCTTTTTTGGAAAAATGCACAGATTTATAGGCAATTGATGCAATCTGGATGCACACAGCAAAGGGGCCTTAAGCACATGTGTATGTTTGCGTGACGACTACTTTTACCAGTCAACACATTTGAAAAGAATCTAGCGGACTGTAACAGGTACAGAACAGACACTGTATGTGAACTGGCTTTATAACTAAATAAAACAAAGGGCCACGGCCTTCCACAGAGTCTAAACATAAAAGGTATAAACATATATTAATATATAAGTAACTTTGAAAAGCCTTTTATAACAGATGAGAAGACCTATTTGGTTATCATATCAGCATGGCTCAAAATTCCCACTCGCCCTTTCGCCTAGGAAGAGTGATAACTTAAGCAGGGCTAATGGATATTTGGCCTTTGACAACTGTGGAATTCACCATGACCACTTGGGTTTAGAAGTGGCGAGTTACTTTTCAGCCTGGCTAGTACCTCAGGAAATACAAGTATGAGCTCTGGTATTGGGAGTGTGTGGCTGCCTTCCTCCAGTATAACACAGGCAGTGTATTTGTGAATGGACTGTATTAAGCAATTATACTTCAGTATTCACTGAAATTAGGGCTGTATCAAAGAATAATAATGTCTTCAAAGGACAGACAGTTCCTTATGACTGCCCTGGGTTTACTCTAAGACCTGTAGGCATGGGCATTCTCAATTACTGGAGCAAGGACGGTATAAAACACAAATGCAAAGCCATACACATTTATATTACAGCCAAACTGAGGCAAAAGTACTGCCAGGATCACCCAGTGGGTTCTGAGCTCCATGAAATGGCCTAGGCCAGTGTTTAATGGTATTCCTGTGAGAAAGATAGGAGTGATTACTCTGGAGATGCCAGTTCTCACAAGGGACAGTAGGTTTTATTAAGTGTTTGAAACAGTTTGCTAGAGAATGATGTTTTTCATCAAAAACATTGAATATTAGAACTGGACAGCAGGATCTCCAAAGCGTGGTGCATTACTAAGTAGACTGAGGCAAAATGTTAAATGTATTGAAGAATATGACATGGAGCTAAGCTTCCATGGCTCACAAAGTATCATACGGCTATCATTTCTGCTCAGTGCCGGCCAGTGGATCCCTACTTACAATGCAGTGTATTGGTAATCAGTTTGACAGATAACAGTTGACATGGTCTGCAGAAGAATTATCTCCGGTGCCTCAGTTGACTTAACACCAACATTTGACTCATAGCTGTATGCTCACCAAATCTTGCCTGTGTGTCACTAAGATTTATAATTTCTCTTTAGGCTCTGTGCATTTCTTACGGGCCCCACCTCTTGCATAAACATTCTGCGGGAAAATCACAGAACACCCGTGTCAAACCTTCTGATCCGTGAAGGAGGGCTCTTAATAAGGATAAAAATGTTTTCAGTATTTTCTCGTAAGACACCTCTATTAATCGCAAATGCTTTTTTTAAATATAATATAATACATTTAAATAAATATAATTTTTTTTTAAAAAAAAGTCATGCCAGCGCTTAACGGCCCCGTCGCGGCCCGTGTTTTGAGGAGCAGTCAAATTAGGGAAAATGGACATGCTCACAGTTTGATGGAATAAACTAATTTTAATTTGTCGATCAGTCAAATAATGATCATTTTTGTAATGCTACACACGATTCCTTATATTTCCCTCATTTGGAATGTATAAAGCTGTTATAAATGTCTTTGAGCAAAGCACAATTGTGAATTAAGCCTACATTGTGTCTATCTTTTATAGCATTGCATCAAATTTAATTTGTGGATCATCATGTAGAGTAAAGTCAATGCCAAAGACACGTGTGTTATTACATAATCGGCATCAAACCGCTTGAATTAGCCAGTTTTGAAGTTTGGTGCTGAACAAAGCCAGAATGGCTGCTCTCATCTAAACATGTATTTATTAAGGGTGTTTCTGAGTGACCAGTGGCTATAACATGCAAAATATAATAATATAATGATCAAGGTTGATCTGCCAGGAGCTCCATTGGAATGCATATTTCAAGTGGGTATAACCCAAAACAGCAGATATTCAGTTGGCACTCAAAAGATCCTGCCAATGATGGGGTACATTGGCACTGTACAGGCTTATGTAATGTGTACATCACATTTTGTAAATAAAACTCCATCATTTGTTACACCAACTTAGGTGATTTTAAACATCTTTTGCCTATTTTATAGTGGTGTGCTCTGAATTTTCTATATTTTGTTTGAAATTTGGTGCTGTCACACTGCGTCTTTATCACAGCAGCAATTATTTTATTATTAGACTACACTGGATACAGTGTGTGTTGCATTGTTACTGTTTTCATTGTGTAAACACCTTTATACATCCCTTCATTGTGCCATAATTATAAGATACTAGACATATTGTACGCTCCTGTAAATGTATAAAACATACAAAAAAGGCATTGCCTGCACTCTATACCACAAAGCCCAATGTATAATAAATAAGGTTTTACTACCAATCAAACAGCTGTTAAATGTACATTATAAGTTTGTGAACAATAGTTAAAACCATCTTAAGGTAAGGTAACAGTACGAATGATGGAATGCTTTGCTATAAACGGGAAATTATCAACTTGTGAAGCATCCAGTCTATGAAAGACTCTACAATAGGGTACCTGTGTAATTGAATTTATGGTCGTTTTAAGAGTGTTTTAGATCCATGTGTTTGCATACACAGGATGGTATTCTGCGGTCATGAGGGTCGCTGTCAAAAAGCAAGGCTGGGAAGTCAAAGGTAGTGGTAGAGATGAGAGTTAGGATTTTTGTCATTACTGTTTTTTTTTTTACTTCAACAAACACCCTTTGTACCATATAGAGAAACCGACTCTCCATTACCTAAAGTTACATTTTTTACTCAAATGTATTTTCTTATTCATAGTAGCTGTGATTAGACATATTATCCTCTGAAATTATATTCTGTACATATTATATATAGCTATATAAGCCTTTGTAGAAATCTTTAAATCAAGATCATGTGACATTTTGGATTCGGTGGGCATTTTCCTATTAAGTGTCACCAAAATTAACATCTTGATATAACACGGTATTTTGAATAGAAGTGTTATGGCAGGGGTCAGCAACCGTGGTCCTCCAGATGTTTTGGAACTACATCACCCATGATGCTCAGCCACTCATTAGATTGTCTGAGTCTCATGGGAAATGGAGCTCAAGAACATCTGGAGGGCTAAGGTTGCTGACCAGCTGTATAACTGTGCATTTTGCAATATAAAACCACATGCCATTGCTGATTTACTGCAATTAAGATAATATTTAGGCCATAAAAACATGAAGATGTTGTAATATATATAGCATTTTTTTAATTCATCAACTACAGTTATTCTGTTTTACACATATACAAAGTACATTCCAGGGCTGCCCCACCTCTAGTTAGACAGTGGCGAACTATATCTCCCATAATGTTCTACCAGCCTTAATTTGCCCTAGTATCATGGGAAATGCAGTTCGTGAGCATTCAGGATGCTAAACTTTACAGATGCATGCATTTTTAACCTCCTGGAATAAATTTCTTCCTGTCAGTAGGATCTGCATTGCAAAACGTTAAACAGTGGTTTTATGGTAACAGTGTAACAGTGTTTTTATGGTCGGCCGTACCCCTGCATTGCTTTTCTGCACCTCTGAGGCATTTCTCGTGTCATTGTCTGCATCACCAGCCTCTGATCCACTCTTATTCTCTTCGTCTTTGCTGTCTTTTTCCCCTTCATCTCCCGAAGACTTCCGAGACTGCTTGGATGATTTCTAGAGAGAGATGATGATGAGAGAGATAAGCGCTGCGGAAACTGTTGGCTCTATATAAATGATGACAATAATAAAACATATTTAAAAATCTGAGATTTTGTTCAATCAATCCTTAAGGGGGATTCTCACAGACCTCTAAAACACTAATAGTAATCAATGTTTTATGTTTGAAGCTCTTGACATAGTTTCCAACCACAGCAAGGTGCACCACATTTTTTGGGTATAAAATAAGAAAAACAATTTAAACAATTCCGTTCCCTAAACAATACTGTAAGGAATTGCGTAAATAATTTTTTTATTTTTTACCCAAAAAATCTGGTACAGAGTATGACATGCCCAGGCAGCTCCCTTTGCTCCCTCTAGTGGCGGATACAGAGCATGACAGGCACAGGGGCACAGAAAAAACAGTTTTTATATCATATTTTATTTGTTTTTAATAGTAAAGTATATGATAGGATGAAAATAATGGTATCGTTAGAAAGTCCTTTTAATGGTGAGAAAAATTATATATATAATATGTGTGGGTACAGTAACTGAGTAAAAGCTAAACACATACTGCAGAAATTTAGTTAATATCTGTGTATATCTGGCTCTGATACTAGCCAGTGCCTCACCAGCCACTGATCACTGCATGTCCCTGTCAATACATCAACTCTAACTTGCAAGTTCTGTTCTTATTGACTGTGTACTTTTCCAGTAAAAATCTTTTGTCCTCTGCTCACATCTCCCTTTTTTGGGGAAACATTCTCCAGTGGAACACCCATTGTCATCACAATCACATAGCCAATAGTAATTAACAAATGTCAACACTTCTATACATTTTCTATAGAAAAGATATATCAACCTATTATGTGACACTTCTGCCTATTCCACATTTTCCACCGTCTTCTCTTATATAAGAGTATCTCTGGTCCACCATCTCCACTCCATTTCTTTTGTATTTAAGTCTTTAAAGCAACACTGTCACTTACATAAACTGTAACTAGATTACTTGTGCATTACACATAAAAATCCATATAAAACGCATGCAGCTGTTTTTTTCTTTGTTTGAAGTAATTGCATGTAAATAGGAATATTAAAGTTAGCTTTTTTTTTATCTCCCAACCATTTTGCTGATTATATCCCATGAGGCAACATTTACCAAAGGTTTTTCTTTACTTCTATGGTTTATCTAATCTACAGCATTTAACAGTTAATCAGATAGAGGAAGGAATGTTTAGATAAGGCTACAGGGTGCTATTGATCTTTAGGCTGCTCGAGATAAGAGATGGCAGCTGAATAAAATATGACAGGCAGTTTCTAATCTAACCCCTTGGTGATGTCCTTTGAATGCATCCCACACAATGAGATTTGATTGACTTTCTTTACGTTCACATTGCGCGGTGGCACAACATCAGGGACATCACTGCAGATATATGAGCCATAAGCAGATATTTCACATAAATTATGTGTAGAGTTTTATGTCAATTAACCTTTGAAGTGTAGGATTTCTTCCGCTTAGAGCCCGCTTTCTCGTTCTTCCTTTTTCCCTTCCCATCTTCTTCGACTCTGTCCCCCTCTTCCTCACTGCTGCCATCGGCTGCATTCCCACCTTCTCCTTCAGTTTCCGAAGAGCTCTGCTGCTGTATGGCCTGGAAAAAGAAAAAAGGGTGTGATAATCAACTATAAACTTGACGAATACAAAAAAAAAACAACCTAGGAGGTGAGGGTTATTCTAGTTTGCCTTATTTGAAAATATTCTCCAGGGTGAAAATACCCACAGACTTTGACAAACAACCTAGATCAGTGATGGCGAACCTTGGCAGCCCAGATGTTGCGGAGTTACAGGTCCCATGTGCTCAGCTAGCCTTAGGTGGGACTAAGCATCATGGGACAAGTAGTTCCGAAACACATGGGTGCCAAGGTTTGCCATCACTGACCTAGATAATAGTCTTGAAGTCCATGTTGATACATACAGTTAGGTCCATATATATTTGGGGACAGGCACAATTTTAGTTTCTTCCGGTATTTTCCGAAACATATTCAAGCTATAGTTATATAATGGATATAGGTTGAAAGTGCGCACGCTCGGGTTTAATTTGAGGGTATGTACATCCAAATTGGAGGAAGGGTTTAGGAATTACTGCTCTTAACCCCTTAAAGACGGGAGTAATTTTACAACTTCGGCGCTGTTTAGGAAGTAGAAGTTTGCTGAGCTCATTTTGACCGTTTTTAAGTCATGTATTATTATACCACCCAGACAAATTATATATCGTTCTTTCCGGCAGACTCGGCAGATTAATAATATATCATTATTATATGTATATGTCATGCCCTGCAAAAATGCTATAACAAAAATTTTTAAAAAAAGTAAATAAAATGTGAATTTTCAATAAAATTTCAATCTTCCACAGTGTGTAAAGTGTTTTTTTTTTAAATTTTATTATCCGAGGCTCTGCGGTCATATGTTGTGGGGTAGATTTGTTAAAAAAATTAGAACGGGGAACCCATTTTTTTTTTGGGGAGAAATTGCGTGATTTTAGCTAACCCCCCCCCCCAAAAAAAAATCTTTAGTGAAGCATCATTGTTCACATTATAATTGAAATGTGAACAATAGTGCTGCATTAAAAAAAACAAAAAACACGTATTTATTTTTTTATTATTTAATTTATTATATTTTTATTATTTTTATTTTTACTTTATTTAAACTTTTATTTTACATAGAACATGGTCATGTTTGATATCATTGGAAAGGCCATGCTCTGGCCTTTCCAGCAATATCTTACATGACCCCCTAGCTGCCACCGATCAGGAGATAAAGGGGTTCAAAGAGCCCCCCTATCTCCTCTAAGGGATTTCCATAGGAAATCCCTTTGCAGCTAGGGAGTCAGTTGAGCGGGGGGTGACCCAGAGGTGGGGGCCCCCACCCAAGATGGCGGCCCCCACCGGAAATAGGCCGTGATTGGGCACAAATTAGTGCCCGGTCGCGACCTGGCAACTAAGGGGTTAATCCCCCATACATCGCTGGAAAGTTCAGGCTGTGACCCTTCCAGCGATGCTGGCCACAGCCGACTGGTCCCCGGCGATGGGGAGACAGAGGGATCCAAAGGATCCCCCCCCCTCCCCTTCAGGCGCTTCCCCTGCTCCGGCGGGGGGACGGGACGCCTGAAACTGACGTCATCGCGCCCCCGGCGCGATGACGTCAGTGCACCGGAGGAGGAAACCCTGCCGATCTGACTCCGTGGGAGTCAGAGCAGCAAGGGAGCCGCCGGAGGAGGTGAGTATCTCCCGGGGGGGCTGAAAACGCCGAGGACGTACATTTACGTCCTGCGGCGCCAAAGCCCGCCTAATGCAGGGCGTAAATGTACGTCCTGCGGCGTTAAGAGTAGCTACCCCCCGTTTTTCAAGGGACCAAAAGTAATTGGACAATTGAATCAAAAGCGGTTTCATGGCCAGGTGTGGGCTACTCCTTCATAAATTCTTCATCATTTAAGTAGGTAGAAGGTCTGGAGTTGATTCTAAGGCTGGGTTCACACCTCAGCATTTTTCAAATGTGCGTAATACGCGAGTTTTGGACGCGCGTATCGCGCAACCTTGAAAAACACGTGAACGTGCATTGCGGCGCATTCACGGCTAGGTCTATGGCCGCAAATGTGCTGAAATACGCTCCAAAGAAGCTCCTGTATTTCTTTGGCTGTACGGCGTTTTACAGCGTGTTCCTACGTGCTGTAAAAAGCCCAAGTGTGAACCAGCCCCATAGGAAATCATGGGATTTCCGGGGTTGAGCATTTTACAGCCCACAGGAACGCGCTGTAAAATGCTCAGGTGTGTACGTGGCCTAAGTGTGGTATTTGCATTTGGAATCTAATGCTGTGAACCTACATCAAGCGTTCAAAGGAGCTGTCCATGCAAGCGAAACAGGCCATTGTAAGGCTTCAAAAACAAAACATCTCTCTGATAGCAGCAACATTAGGAGTGGCCAAATCACCAGTTTGGTACATTCTGAGGAAAGAAGAACACACTGGTGAGCTCAGCAACATAAAAGGGGCTGGACGTCCATGGAAGACAACAGTTGTGGATGATCGCCTGATCCTCTCTATCCTAAAGAAAAACCCATTCACAACATCCATGCAAGAGCAGGACACTCTCCAGGAGGTGGGCATATGATTGTCAAAGTCTACAAGCAAGAGAAGACTTCACTAAGAGCAAATACAGAGGGTTCACCACAAGGTGAAAACCATTCATAAGCCTGAAGAATAGAAAATCCAGATTAGATTTTGCCAAAAAAACATCTAAAAAAGCCAGACCAGCTCTGGAAAAGAATTCTTTGGACGGATGAAACTAAGATTAATCTGTACCAGAATGAGGGGGGGGGGGAGTGTGGAGAAGGCTTGGAACAGCTCATGATCCAAAGCACACAACTTCATCTGTAAAACATGGTGGAGGCATTGTGATGGCATGGGCATGTATGGCTTCCAGTGGCACTGGGTCATTGGTGTTTATTGATGATGTGAAAGAAGACAGAAGCAGCCGGATGAGTTCAGCAGTGTTTAGAGAAATACTGTCAGCCCAGATTCTGCCAAATGCAGCAAAGTTGGTTGGACGGCGCTTCACAGTACACAGTACAGATGGACAATGATCCAAAACACACTGCAAAAGCAACCCAGTAGTTTTTGAAGGAAAATAAGTGGAATATTCTGCAATGGCCGAGTCAGTCACCAGAACTCAAACCCCTATTGAGCAGCATTTCACTTGCTGAAGGCAAAACTAAAGGAAGAAAGACCCACAAAGAACAACTGAAGACAGCTGCAGTTAGAGTCTGGCAAAGCATCACTACCTGTCCTCACTAATCACCAAATACACCCCAGCCCGCTCCCTAAGGTCAAACAGCGACCTGCGCCTAGCTTCTCCCCGCATCACCTCTTCCCATGATAGACTGCAGGACTTCACACACGCAGCCCCCATTCTCTGGAACGCTATCCCTCGTACGGTCAGACTTTCCCCTAATTTCTCTTCCTTCAAACGCTCCCTTAAAACGTTCCTATTTAGGGAAGTCTACCACCCAACTCACTGACGCAACCATCAATCACTCTCACCTTGCAGTCCTCTCCTCCTGTTTCCAACCCCAACCCCTCTAGATTGTGAGTTCCTACGGGAATAGGGCCCTCATCTCCTCCTGTACTGTTTGTCAAATGTTGTTCAATGTATTGTAACCCGTCTATACTGTGCCTATTGTACAGCGCTGCGGAATATGCTGGCGCTTTATAAATAAAGAATAATAATAATAATAATAATAAAAAGGAGGATGCCAAGTCTTTGTTAATGTCCATGGGTTACAGATTTCAGGCAGTCATTGGCAGTAAAGGATTCTCAGCAAAATATTAAAAATAAACATTTTATTTATGATTATATTCATTTGTCCAATTACATTTGAACCCTTAAAAATGAGGGGACAGTGTATAAAAATGGTTGCAGTTCCTAAAATATGTATGTGATATTTATGTTCAAACCCTTGAATTAAAGCTGAAAGTCTGTACTTCAAATTCATTTGGATTGTTTCATATTAAGTTTATTCTGGCGGCATACAGAGCCAAAAGTATGAAAAGTGTGCCTGTGTCCAAATATATATGGACCTAACTGTAGATTTATACTATGCCATTCTTGAATTTGTCTCCAGAGGTTTAGTTTGTTTTTTCCCTTGCAAATATAACAGAATATGTCTGTATCATCAATAAGCTCCCCCTTCTCTAGTTTGCTTCTGGAGGGAGGTATGAAAATAGTGGGCGAATGTATACAATGTGGCCCAAAATTGTCAAAACATGATAGTTATGAAATGGAACTACTGTGCTTTCATTAAAAAAAATCAGGTTGTTTTACAGGTCTATTCACTAAAAGGTGAAACACAGGAGAATTGGCAGGAGAAGAGAACAATCTAGATCAAATAGCCGATTTGGAAAGTGAGATAAATGGGAGAATTTTTCTGGTTTGGCTATTTTTCCCTTCTCCTGACAGTTCTCCTCAGTTTCCCCTTTATTGAATAGACCGGTTAGTATTTTTTTTTAGCTATATCCCAGGATGGTGTGCATGAATAAAGTTGATAAAATTACCTGGTATCCAGTAAATTTAACACCGGGATTATTTTCTATCTCCCATAAGCCTTCATTGAATCCTTTCCGCTTGTTCGACTTGCCAAACTTGTCTTTATATTCCTTATACGGGAATAGATCTTTAGGACCCAAAAACGCACTGAGAAGGAGAACATGACATATGCTCTGTCAGACATTTATCATTGCAAACCATTTGAATTATTAAGAAATATTACTAGTAGGTATTCTCCTAAAGACAACCAGTAAGAGTATGTATTAAAAAGTCACCTCATCAGATACAAAAGCCTCTCCAGTTCGAAGGGGTTATTCAGAGAGAGCCAATTTGGCTCCGAATTGTCACCAAACAGGGAATTACCCCGTACAGCGCATTTTCGTGGCCATTCGGCTTTTCAGAAAGCAGGCAGTTCGCCAAATTTTGGCAAATTGCCAGCAAATACGGTGCCGGTTCAACGTAGTGAAAGTCCCCATAGAGAAGCAATGCTTAATCTATTCAGAGACTTCCGAACAGCAGTGAAATGTCAAAGAAATGCCCTGCTGTTCAGTGGTTTCATTCGGCAGGTTTAATCAGGCAAATCCCATAGGCTTCAATGTTAAAATAATTCCTGTTTTAATTCAATATCTAATAAACGGTTTATTATTTTTATCTGCAGCAAAAGATCTCTTTATTTATTTTTAGGATCTTTTAGGCATTTTTCGGGATTTTTTCATCAAAATGGTTTTCTCGGTTTTTTTAACCCCTTCACTGCTGAGGCATTTCACCGATGTGTGCTGAGCTCATTTTTACCGCTTTTGCTCATCATGTTTAAATGCAATTTGAAGCCACATTTTATTATACGACCCAGACATATTATATATCGTTCTTTCCGGCAGACTTGGCAGATACATACTATATCATTTTTATATGTATAAGTCATGTCCTGCCTGTATATTATAACAAAAAATGCAATAAAATTTTAATTTTTAATCATTTGCAGCATGTAAAGTGTTTTTTTCACCTTTTGTCACATGAACATTTGCGGCTATATTTTCTATGGGGTGCGCTTGTACAAAAATTAGAAATGGGGACTTGTTACATTTTTTTGGGAGGAATTACGTGATTTTTAGCAAACGCACCCCATAGAAAAAAATCATTAGTGCAGCATCATTGTTCACATTATAATTGAAATGTGAACAATATTGCTGCATTAATAAAAACAACACACAAAAAAAACCATGTTTTTTTTTTTTAATTTTTATTTCTTTATTAATTTTTTTTCATTTTATACTGGTCATGTTGGATATCATTCAAAAGGCCATGCTCAGGCCTTTCGAATGACACCCTCCATGACCCCCTAGCTGCCAAAGGAACACCCTATCTCTACCAGGGGATTTCCATCGCTATGCGCGATGACGTTGGACAGCGAGGGGGAACCCGGGGGTGGAGTCGCCATCCAAGATGGCGGCCCCCACCGGAGCTAGGCCGCACTTCGGCGCCGCAAGGTGCTGAAGTGCGATCCGGTGCCTAAGGGGTTAAAGCCAGGCACCACTTAAAAGGAGAGACTCTCCCCTTTTAAGCAGTGCCTGGCTTTTCTTTGTGGGACCTCCCGATCAGAAGGGAGAGGGATCCCCCCCTCCCTTCCAAGCGATCTCTGGCATTGCCGGGGGGGTCGCCTGGAAATGACGTTGCCGGGGGGGGGGGTCGCCTGGAAATGACGTTATTGCGCATGGCGCGATAACGTCATTGACGTCGGGAGGGTCTTAACTTCAACCTCTGAGGACGCTGAAGTTAGACCGCCACGGAACCCCGGACAGAGAGGTGAGTATCTCCGCCGGGGGTCCCGCAAAGCTGATGACGTGTGGCACACGTCCTCAGCATATAGCAGGAGTAAATGAGGACGTGTCCCACACGTCGTCAGCAGTGAAGGGCTTAAATAGGCGTTTTTTTTCTGTAACAGACTTTTTTATCATTATTCATAGGACCGTATATGTTAATTTAAGACATTTTCGGCCGTTTTTTGCAAACAGCGCTTAAATTTTGACACTTTCAATTGTCTTTTCTTATCCTGTCCGTTGGCTTTTTTTCTGCTGGCTGGTCAGTGCTGTGTTCGGCAGATCATCGATTTTTTTCGGACGCGTTCAGTGGGTTTGCGGCAGATCGTCGGGTGCGTTCGGGATTTTATTGGCTCTGAAATTTCAAATCGTATCGACGGCCGTTCCCGCCGATTTTTCGGCAACTGTACGGTGGATTTTCAGGTCCGTTCCTCGCACTCCGGGGACCCTGCGGTGAATGCAGAATTCACCGCAGAGTCAGGGAATTTGTTTCCCTGAAGTGTGGGGAATGAGAGCCCACATAAGGTCGGTGACAATTCAGTGCTCTCTGAATAACCCCTTTTGTCACTCCCCTTTCAGTAAATGCTGTAAGCCAGCAAGTCCTTCTGACCAGCCACTCTGGTCGATACATGTTGACTATACCCACAATATAATGGAAGTTAATGGAGTTTGTGGTTGAGCTCCCACATATACCTCGCTTTGGCTCTCGCACAGCACATCACTATCCTTAAGAGAATCCAGCACACCCCGACATCACATTTATAGGTTCCAATACCACTCCTGATTACAGTGCATTGATTATAACCACTGACTAGGCACCATCCTTGGCCTTCCAGATGTTTTGGAACTATATTTCCCATAAGGCTTAGCCAATCTAATGAGTGGTTGAGCATCATGAAAAATGTAGTTCCAAGACAGCTGGAGGGCGAAGGTTGCTGACCCTAATTCTACAACTTTCCCTCTTATCTATCAACATATACCAACACCCACTTACATGGGATAAAAAGAGGAAGACTTACGTTTCATGGGTACCAAAAAAGAAGATCGGAAACTTGTTTGCTGGAGGTTTCACGGCCCCTTCAGGAAGTTCATCAATCTGTCAAAAAACAAATTGTTTTAGTATATGAACAAGGCAGAATCACAGCATACGATGCTACAGTTACGGATACACCATCAAGTCAGTGATAATGCTAAAGACCAAGTGCCTTGTGATCACAGCAAACCAACATGGCGCCAACACGTGCCCATCCATCATCAATAAATGTCAAAAGCACTCAATGCATAGATTACAACAATTGAAAACACACATTTGTGCTTAATTTTTTTGATTATGACTAATCCTTGGTATACTTTATTTCAGAAAGAATGGAATCATACCCAACGATAGAAAAAGATTAAAGTGTTAATTATAACAATTTAAATACAGGTTGAGGAGGACTTTAAAATGTTTAAATTCACACATTACTTGTAATGCAGTGGCTGGGCGGAATAGGCCTGGTAACGGTAAGCCGTAATAATATAGGCTTGCGATAATTTTGCCGGATCCCTATTACTGACAGGGTTGGAAAAGGGCTCCTTATGGTCCTATATGCTATACATGTTACACTATAGGGGTTATTCAGAGAGCACCGAAATGTCGCAGACATTTTGGTGCTCTTCACTCCCTGCAATTCAGGGAATCAAAGGTCCCGAACGTAACATCCGCCAAAAAAATGCATCCGATACGTAGTATCGGATCACTCGAACCGCCGCAAAAAAACATGAACTCCAACTCCCCCACTCACACAGCTGGCAATACTCTGGATCTCATCTTCTCCTACTCGTGCCCTATTACACCTCTCATACTCTCTGACCATCAATTTCTGACATGTGAACTAAGCTCTCCCCACGTTCCACCATCTGAACCCAAACTTTATAGGACTCGCAGAAATCTCCACTCTCTTGATCCACAGCAATTCTCTGCTGATATATCTGTACCATTCTCGTCTGTCCAATCTCTCTCCTGTCCTAATAAAGCCATCACCCGTTACAACTGTACTCTTTCCTCCACTCTCGATAAGCTAGCACCAACAAAAATCAGGTCAATGAGGCATCTAAATCTGCAACCCTGGCACAACAAATTGACCTAGAATCTCTAAAGATGGTCTCAAATTGCTGAGCGCTATTGGAGAAAGACCCGCTTCCAATCGGGCTTTCTTCACTATAAATTTATGCTCCGGTCCTTCAGCTCTGCCCTCTTTCTAGCCAAACAGTCATATTATACGACCCTCATACACACTCACTCTAGGAACCCAAAATGCCTGTTCGGCACGTTCAACTCCCTTCTCTGTCCTGCTCTGGCTGTTCCTCACACTGACCCCAATGCCGAAGACCTAGGGTGCTTTTTCACAGCAAAAATAGAACACATAAGAACCGAAGTCTCAACAACGCTGCTATCACCCATGCAGGAAGATATTCACCATGTCTATCCTCACACATTTAACTCATTCCCTCTTGCAACCAAACGAGAGGTCTTAAAAGTTGTTACAATCCTCTCATCCCACAACCTGCCCCCTCGACCCAGTTCACTCACATCTTACCAAAACACTTTCCATTTCTCTTGTACCGTCCTTGACCCACACCTTTAATCTGTCCTTAATCTCTGGGGTCTTTCTTTCTCTCAAACATGCCACGGTAGTCCCGATTCTAAACGAGCCATCTCTGGATCCTACTGCTCCCTCCAACTACCGCCCTGTGTCCCTGCTCTCTTTTGTCTCCAAATTCCATGAAAAACTTGTGTATGCCCGTCTGATTGACTACCTCAACACCCACTCTCTCTTTGAGCCTCTGCAATCTGGCTTTCGCTCACTGCACTCGACTGAAACGGCTCTTGTGAAACTGACCAATGACCTTGCAAATGCTAAATCAAATGGGTGCTACTCCCTGCTGATCCTTCTTGACCACTCGCTCCTCCTTCAAACTCTAAGTCATATAGATCTTCAAGTCACTGTCCTTTCATGGTTCTCTTCCTACCTGTCTCAAAGATCGTTTAGTGTCTCATTTTCTGGTAGTACCTCCTCCCAGCAGCCTGTCTCTGTTGGGGTGCCCCAAGGTTCAGTTCTGGGCCCTCTTCTATTTTCAATGTACACTGCCTCGCTAGGCTAACTGGTCAGCATCTTTGATTCCAGTACCACCTATACGCTGATGACACTCAAATATAGCTCTCCTCTCCTGATCTCTCTCCTGCGCTCCTGGATCAAGTCACTGACTGTCTCTCTGCCGCCTCTAATTGTATGTCTTCCCGCTTCCTTAAACTCAATCTTGCAAAAACTGAAATTCTCTTGTTCCTCCCTTCAAGAAAAAGCAAATGCCACCTATTCTCCATGAGTGAATGGAACACCCATTAGCCCGATGCCTCAAGCTCACTGCCTTGGTGTCACTTTAGATTCTGACCTAACATTCTCTTCCCATGTCCAGACATTGACCAACTCAAGAACATTGTCCGCGTCTCCCTCTTTCTGACACAAGATACTGCAAAGGTGATGGTTCATGCGCTTTTCATTTCATGCCATGATAACTGCAACTCGCTCCTTATTGGCCTCCCCATCTCCCATATTGCCACCGTGCAATCTGTAATAAATGCAGGGGCTAGGCTTATTTAACTCACCAGACGCACCTAGAGTACTTCTCCCCTCTGCCGGTCCCTCCATTGGCTTCCAGTATGTTTCATGATACAGTTTAAAATACTGACACTCACGTTCAAATCGCTCAATAACTCGACCCCCCCTTAAATGTCTTTGTTATTTCGCAAGCACGTTCCATCTAGATAACTTCGGTTGGCGGGTGATCCCCGTCTGTCCTCTTTCTTCATCCGCGCTGCCAACTCTTGCCTTCAAGACTTTGCAAGGGCCTCTCCGGTCCTGTGAAATGACTTACCTCACCCTATCAAACTCTCCCCTAATCTTCAAATCCCTCAAAACCATCTCTTCAGACTAGCGTACCACATCACTGATGCAACTCATCCCTCTGCTCACCTACTCACACATGATTGAAGGTACTTCTATGGCCCCACCAATCCCAAACCACTGGCACTAATGATCCTGTTGTCTACTAAAACTCTTCCTCAACCCCAATCCCTCTAGACTGTAAGCTCCTAAAAGCAGGGCCCTCAACACCTCTTATTTCCATCCTATGTCTGTTTAACTGTATCTCGCTCCCTTTGATTATTGGAAAGCGCTGCGGAAACTGTTGGCGCTATATAAATGATAATAATAATAATAAAGTATTTATTTTTGGGAAGATGCACTTTTTTACTTGAACAGACTATATCAAGGTACCATTGCACTTTGCTTTTCTTAACCCTTTAACACTGCGGGATTTTCTATGACGTCCTCGCAGCGGGTGAGCCTTGAAGATGCGAGGCGTACAGGTACGCCCCGCTGACTTCAATGGGCCACCTCGGCCCAACCCTGCGGCCAGCGTGCACGTGTACACCATTGGCTGCAGTGAGACGGCCTGAACTCAGTGGAGATTTTTAACACTGCCGTAAACAATGTGTACCTCCACATGTGCTTTCGGTTTGGCTTTTTTGTACGTTTTCATTAATCTGAATGCTCCTTCACGCTCGTCTTGTCACACATTGTTGTATTTTCAAAACCTGTCTCTCCACAATGGTAAAACAAAAGCATATGTAGCATATGTGAGCAGCATTGCCACCAGCACTGGAAATCCTTCGGAAGGATTTTCTTGTAAAAATAAATGATAATTGCATTAAAAAAAAAATTGTTTCCATTACTAAGGTAGAGACAGAGTTATGCAAAAAGGGTTACTTCAACATAGCACATGTGTTTGGTTCTCCACGGTTAAATTATACACACTGATTGGAGACGAGAGCCTGGAAGGAGGAGCGGCCATCAAACAAAAAAACACAATATCTAATGGATAGAGTATCAGACACATTACTTTATTAATTATTTTAAAGTACTTTACCAGGAAGGATACATTGAGATTTTTCTCATTTTCAAGTATGTCCTGGGTGGCGAGTATGTACCGTTAGGTGTCTTGCCAAGGACACTAACTGAAGAGGTGCTCTTGCTGGGATCGAACCTGTGTCTCCGCAGTTATAGAGCAGTGATGTTACCTCTACTCCACCAGCTGGTACTCACAAAAAAAGAGAGGAAGACAGAATGCTCTGCACAAACCACAAAGGGTGTAATGGGCTAGTGCCCCAGATATACGGCTGTTAAGCCCCGGTGTTTGAATGACTGCTTGAATGGAATTTCTTAACTAGGATGACTTCAGAGTTGTGTCTATGGAAGAAGAGATAAGCCATGCTATACGGTAACTGCCAGCCACCCGAGGTACACCTGGAACTTACATATTAAGCAATGTTCCTGCTGTGCTTTGTTCTCATGCGGTCCTCAATCACAAGAAGGCCACATTCCAACTAAGGCTGGCTTCAGACGAGCGCACTATGTGTGCACTGTACTGACGTGCCTTCTGGTGTCCGTCGAAGCATTGAGACGCTGCGACGGGGCAAGCCACACACTGTTGTGCACGCACGAATTGCGCGCAACAGCGGCTGTGCTGCAGCCCTCTCCGTCAAAGCGAGGTGGCCAGACGGGCATCGAGTGGAAGGAACACGGACATTCCTTCTGCTCTTCAAATACGCTCGTCTGACGACAGCCTAAGCCATTATTAGTCTCTTGGTAATGGCAAAACTGTGGAGTCGTCATCTATTAGCAGCTTCCTATTCACTGCTCTATTCCAACCGAGCCACTGTATCGGCATCTCCAGTCGTAATAGTTGGGAGCTGTCAATCGATACAGATAAGTTTGCTTTGGTGAAGTTGTACCGGAGCAGCAGAACACTGGGAACTCTTTGTGCACCCAGAGGAGTTTGTTTATCACGTCACCCTTTGCACCGTGGGATCAGAGTAAGTAAAGAATTTTTTTATTGTGCTTATTTTAAGTGTGTTTAAGTGGTTTAAAAAATATTCAAAAGTGAAATCATTAACACCAGGGCTTCTGAGCCTATGTTCTTTGCAGAATTCCAGCTCAAACTGAGAAGAACAAGCTACGTCACAATAGCTCATTCTTCTACCACTAGTCGCAAACTAATGGTCCCTATACGGAATATTTATTTATTTATAAAGGATTTTACCAGGAATGATACATTGAGATTTCTATCGTTTTCAAGGATGTCCTGGGTTCAAGAACATTGAATTGTTACAGTCGTTACAGAAATACAAAGTAATAAAATGCAAGATATTAAAAACAAAACACAAATATACAGATTAACAGAACATAAATATATTCACTATGTTAGATGTTTACAGGTGCATTCTGTATATAGTCACTATGTTACATGTTTATAGGTGCATTCTGTATATAGTCACTATGTTACATGATTACAGGTGTATTCTGTATATAGTCACTATGTTACATGTTTACAGGTGCATTCTGTATATAGTCACTATGTTACATGATTACAGGTGCATTCTGTATATAGTCACTATGTTACATGATTACAGGTGCATTCTGTATATAGTCACTATGTTACATGTTTACAGGTGCATTCTGTATATAGTCACTATGATACATGTTTACAGGTGCATTCTGTATATAGTCACTATGTTACATGTTTACAGGTGCATTTTGTATTGAGGTATGTTAATAGAGATCTCTTAAGTGACTTTAAGGCTGCTGTCAGACGAGCGTAGTGTTCACGTCCGTGATTGCGCCTAAAAGTACGTCCGTGATAGCATGACAGGAAGCCCATCGGAGCCCGTTACACGAAGTACGTCCGCACTGAACTGCGGACGCACAACGGCTGCCGCCCACGGACGCAAGGCAGGCAAGAACGTACAACCGCTAGAACGGCCGCACAAAGTGCGCTGCGTCCGCAACGTCCGCATAGCTTTGTGTGTGAGTGATGGAACGTGGTCAGACGGACTGCATTTATACGTCCAGCATTTTTCACGGACAAAATGGTTTTGCTTTCTAATTTATTTTCCCTCCTACATCCGTCAAAATATATACGTCAGTGAAAAAAACGGACTGTCTGGCCAGTACTGCGTCTTCCGTACTAACGTACGTCCGTGTGCACGGACGTACAGTCCGTAGAAATCACGCTCGTCTGACCCTAGCCTAAACTAGGAGAAGATTTGATGGCGTCTGGGAGTTTTTTTTTTGTGAAAGTATTTTACCAGGAAGGATACATTGAGATTTCTCTCGTTTTCAAGTATGTCCTGGGTGGCGAGTATGTACTGTTAGGTGTCTTCCCCAAGGACACTTACTGGAGAGGTGCTCTTGCTGGGATCGAACCCATGTCTCCACAGACTCTCTCCATGCAGAGCAGTGATGTTACCTCTACTCCACCCAGGTTATTCCATAATTGTGGTGCTCTGTAGGAAAATGAGGATTGAGCCACTGTCTTTTTGTATTGTGGTATTGCACGAAAGGTGCAGGTCCTGGATCGGAGGTTATAGGATGAGGGAACTGCTGGGGGAAGCAGCCTATACAGGTAGGGTGGTAGCTTCCCAGAAAAGCTCTTAAACACCAGGTTGGAAAGGTGAAGAGTGAGTCTAGATTCCAGCGACACAATGTCACAATGGTGGGTCATGTAGTTACATTGTAGCACAAAGCGGCAGAATGAGTTATACAATGTAGCAGGTTTCTGGTATGTAAGCAAAGCGTCAGGCTCAGATGGAATAGCGTCCTGAGAAATTAATCTGACTACTGGAGCCGACAAGTACAATGGCCAGAGTCACTAGCTTAATTCCTTCACTACCAAGATCAACTGACTAAACTCGATCTGCAAATCACCTCCTGGTACCTCGATATCGAGTATAGTAGATATGGAGTTCCACAGCAGAAATGCAAAGTTTACTGCAAATCAAATTTGGTTCGCAATTGGCCTCCAGAACAGGAATCTAAAGTTTTAGCAAAATGGTCATGATGCACGGGTTGCAAATACATTTTAAAATCAGCGGTAAATGGTGGCTGTATGACGTTTCTGATCCTGCACAAAGCCCAGAACTGCAGTATCTAATTTTGGCCCGCAGATGGCGACATCTGGGTGCCAAATAGGATATTACAGTAAAGGGGTTATTCACAAAGGAGTTATTTCAGCTCACCAAAACTACGGTGAATTGACTATTCACCGTAGGTTCACAGTAGTGCGTTGAAGATGGATTGGCCGAAGCCTCATGAAAAATTTGGCAAACGCTGTCAAAGAGCACCAATGACCGCTGAAGAACGACGAATTGGCCTTGGCGAAATCCACCAAACTGAAATAAAAGAAAACACGGAACTCTCATATTCTTCGAATAGGTGTTAAACCCAATAAAAAATGCATTTAAATGTGTCTAAATAACAAAAAGGTCCTTTAAAAATAATAATAAAAAAGTCCGTTACAGAATTTAAAAAAAGCCTTTTAACCACTTCGCTGCTGAGGACGCGCTCAGCGCGTCCTCAGCATTCCCGCTGGTGTGCTGAGGACGCGCTGAGCGCGTCCTCCCATTGGGGTCAGCGTTCGGCCGGGTTCCGGCCGATCGCTGGCCCCTCCGGTGCGGGCTGACATCCTGGATGTCAGCCGGCATCCGGAACAGCAGCCGCCAGAATTAGGTGTCATCGCGGGGGCGCGATGACACCTAATTCAGGCGCCCCCCCCGCATGTGCGGAGGAGGCGCCTGAAAGGGAGGGGGGGAGGTCCTTCGGACCTCTCTCCCTCCCGATCGGCGGCTCTGCGGGGGATAACCCAGGCATCATTTGGAAGGGCACAGCCTGCCCTTCCAAATGATGCCTGGCATTAACCCCTGGGGAGCTGGATCGCGAATCGGCGCTGAAAAGCGCCGGTTCGCGATCCTTTCCCGGAGCTGGCCGACATCTTGGATGTCGGCCAAGCTACGCACGATGACGCCAGTCCTGGACTTAACCCTTGACTGCCACCAACGGTGGAGATAGGGAGTTCCAATGAACTCCCTATCTCCCGATCCGTGGCAGCTAGAGGTTAAATTTTGGTATGGTTGGATCGGCCAGAGCATGGCCGTTCCAATGATACCAAACATGAAAGTGAAAAATTTTGTAAAAAAAAAAAAAAAAAGAAAAATAAAAATAAAACAAAATTAAAAAAAAAAATTAAAAAAAATAAATAAACACTTTTTTTCTTTTTTTTTGGTTTGTTAATGCAGCAATATTGTTCCCATTTCAATTATAATGTGAACAATGATGCTGCACTAACGATTTTTGTATGCGGTGCGTTTGTTAAAAATAGTGTCATTTTCCCCAAAAAAAAATGTAACGAGACCCCATCTCTAATTTTTTTAACAAGCGCACCCCATACAAAATATAACCGCAATTGCTCGCATGTTAAAATGTGGAAAAAAACACTTTACACGTTGTAAATTATTGAAAATACATATTTTATTGCATTTTTTGTTATAATATACAGACATGACATAACGTATACATATAATAATGACATATTATGAATCTACCGAGTCTGACGGAAAGAACGATATATAATATGTCTGGGTCATATACTAAAATAAGCCTTCAAAACACGTTTAAACATGATGCGCAAAACAGGTAAAAATGACCTCAGCACAGGGGCGGGAAAAGCCTCAGCAGCGAAAGGGTTAAAAATTGGGAAACAAAATTTTCATTTAAAAGTTACAAAAAAATACTATAGGTGTTCTAAAAAATAAAAAAATAAACAGGCTTTGGGCTGAAAATTACAAGAATAAACATTTTTTAAAAATTAAAAATGATATTACTTCCTTTCCATTGAAACTTATGGGATTCGCTGTTTAACTTGGTGAAGTTCGGCGTTCTGTAAACAGAGTAACCATTACTTCTCTATGGGACAAGTTCGCTGCTCCCAAAGACCATCGAACTGCGGTGAACTGCACCGTATTTTTCCATCAATTCACTTGTATTTGGAAAATTGACAGCTTTGTGAATAAATGATTTCCCAGAAATTGTAACCTACGGTGAAATTCACCGTTTGGTGCACTTCGGTGGCAAGTTCAGGGCTTAATAAATAACCCTTAAGGAATACATTGAGATTTTAATTAATTAATAATTATTTTCCAAAAAAATACTGGTCCTGACAGTGCTTTTTGGAAAATCCCTTGGTAGTGAAGGGATTAACAGATGGAATACTTGGCCACAGTGATTACATAAGGAGAAAGGATGAGAATCAGGAACACAAAGTATCATACAACTGTGTGGCGATTTCATGAGTTTGAGGCTGGCTGTCCACTAGGTCCGTAGTCAGACGACAGACTTGGCCGCCCAACTATGGACAACTTTTTTGAGCGATCTGAGTCATCCACTGCAAGCGACTATGGACGACTCAGATTGACCACCGGGCAGAACGCCGAACACCACCGAACTGAAAGAAAAAGGGCATATTACAGCCCTTTCATCACCAGGGACAACAGCCAGAGTCTCCTTCAGGTGTCCGGCAACATTCCGGCTGTTGTTTTTTGTATTTTTTTTCCTCAGTCCGGCTATCTTCTGCGGTGAAGGAAAAAAAAACGGCTTTAAAAAAAACCCAAAAAAATAAGGAATCAAAAATTTCGTCAAAAAAATAACAAAAATAGAAATAGACATTCAGAAAAATAAATAAATAGACTTTTTGCCTAAAATTAAAAGAATAAACGGTTTAATAAAAAAAAATAAAACAGAATTATTATTTTACATTGCATCCTATGGGATTTTCTTTTAAATTATAATAAACAAAGTTCACAAAAACAAAATTTATTGTTACCCGAAATTGGGATTCTCATTCTGGGCATCATCTATATATATTAGGGATGCACCGATACCACTTTTTTAAGACCGAGTACGAGTACCGATACTTTTTGAAAGTACTCACCGATACCGAGTACCGATACTTTTCTTTAATGTCATGTGACGCTTTCCAATAAGAACAGACCATATAAAAATGCCCCCAGCTCACATGTATATATCCCCCCCAAGATATATATATATTCATACTGCCCCAGCTCATGGATTTGCCCCAGCTCATGGATTTGCCCCAGCTCATGGATATGCCCCAGCTCACACATGGATATGCCCCAGCTCATGGATATGCCCCAGCTCATGGATTTGCCCCAGCTCATGGATTTGTCCCTGCTCACACATGGATTTGCCCCAGCTCACACATGGATATGCCCCAGCTCACCTGACACCTCGAGCTCTCTGCAATGATACTTACCTTCCTAGGCGACGCCGGGAAAGTCTTCGCGCATGCGCTCGTTGGAAGGCCCCCAGCCGCGACCACGTGGGACCATGTGATCGCGGCTGGGGGCTTTCCAACGAGCGCACGAGCGGAAACTTTCCCAGCGTCGCCCAGGAAGGTAAGTATCATCGCGGAGAGCTCCAGGTGCCTGTCCGAATGCTCTTTCGGCATTCGGACAGGCCCTGCAGCTGCTCACCGCGTTCATACTTACCTTCCTGGGCGACGCCGTGAAAGTTTCTGCGCGTGCGCTCGTTGGAAGGCCCCCAGCCGCGATCACATGGTCCCATGTGGTCGCGGCTGGGGGCCTTCCAACCAGCGCACGCGCGGAGACTTTCCCGGCATCGCTCAGGAAGGTAAGTATCATCGCGGAGAGCAGCTGCAGGGCCTGTCCGAATGCCGATAGAGCATTCGGACAGCCGCCCCAGCCCCTCGGATGCCGGCAAGCCGGCTCAATGCCGGCTTCCGGTATCCAGGAAAATATCGGGGGTACTGCACGAGTACCAAGTACTCCTGCAGTACCCGGTATCGGCACCGATACTAGTATCGGTACAACCCTAATATATATATATATATATAAATATATATAAAAATATCGATCAACCGGGCACTCGTTTCCCCGGGTGGCTAACTCCTAAGAGACCCCCAATGGATAGTAGATGCTTTCTGGCCTCGGTGCTTAGCTCCCATAAGCGAAATATATAGAAAAAAATATGGGTACAGGGAGGCACGCGAGGACTTAGTTCAATAAAAGATGAAATTTATTAAATAATCATATAAAAAAAACAATGTTTCGGCTTTGAAAAAGGCCTTTAGGGGCCGAAACGTTGTTTTTTTATATGATTATTTAATAAATTTCATTTTTTATTGAACTAAGTCCTCGAGTGCCTCCCTGTACCCATATTTTTTTCTAATATATATATATATATAATATTTTTTCTAATATATATATATATATAGAAAGGAAAAGTCCTGACTGACTCATCCATGCCCAACTCAAACCATTTAAGGACGTGAAATTTTGACGGTACATTGTTTTTATGACGTAGACACCCACTAAGGAAGGATTTTTCGAAATTCTGCCTCTAAGGGGTTTAAAAGGGGGGTGAATGTTTTTATCAGTATACATATATTTCAAGAACCAAAGATGTTACAGGCGTGAAAATTGGTATTTAGATTCGTCTTTTAAAATTAAATAATAAAAAAAACACGTATTTTACCATTTTCTGAACTCCAGTTAAGGGGGGGTTGATAAAAGGGGGGTGAATACTTTTATCGGTATACCTATATTTAAAAAAACAAAGATGTTACAGGCAGGAAAATTGGTATTTACAATCTTCGTGAAAAATAAAAAGACGCTTGTTATACCATTTTCCAAAAATCCAAGTAAGGAGGCGGTGAAAAAGGGGGGTGAATATTTTAAACAGGATACCTATATCTCAAAAACCGAATGATGTTACAGACATGAAAATTGATATTTAGATTTGTCATAAAAAATAAAAAAAAAGACATATTTTGCCATTTTCCAAAACTCCAGTTAAGGGGTGGGGTGAAAAAGGGGTGAATACTTTTAACAGTATACCTACTTTTTAATAACCAAAGAGGCTATAGGCATGAAAATTGGTATTTACAATATTCGTGAAAAAGTTTTAAAAAAAGTAGTAGTAGATAAACATGTCAAAATCTGAAATTCATGGGATCTCGATTCCAGAGGCCTTGAAAAAACGATTACAGGTTCACTATCCCTTCCATGGTGCACACAATCTCTTATATATTTTTCTCTTTTTAATATTTGGGCATTCACTTGATCCTGGCCTCTACACTGCTAATTTTACCCCTCTTCTGCGGAGCATTGGGGATGACCTTGCTAGGTGGGCACATTCACATATCATCTGGTTTGGTCATATCAGCGTTCTGAAGAGAAGTGTTCTCCCACGTATTTTGTATTTGTTCCAGACAATATCGAAACTCATACCATCGTGATTTTTTTGTTCTATTCAAAAACATTTTCTCACGTATTTCTGGAACAAACGACAACCGCAAATTAGCCTTCGCCTGCTTACGGCCCCAAGGGCTAGAGGGTGTCTGGCACTGCCATCTATACAAAGATACTACCAGGCCGTGCATCTTCTACATTTATTGTGCAAAGTGAATCCCCACAGAAACTATGGCTCCCTCTAGACTCTAGAGGTGTGGTGCGGTGCAAAGAACTGTGTGGTGCAAAATTTGGGAATGCAGCCGTTTTAATAAACCATGTAAGGGATGCAAGGGGGCAGCTAATGCCAATGTGCTCTAGAGTCTAGAGCACATTGGCATTAGCTGCCCCCTTGCATCCCTTACATGGTTTATTAAAACGGCTGCATTCCCAAATTTTGCACCGCACCACACAGTGCCGGCCACCATCCAGGTGTGGAAGTCGGTACAGAATTCCACCCCTATTGCCCCATGGCCGTCCCCACTTTTACCTATACGTCACCTACTGGTGTACTCCCCCCCCATATCTGCCCAATCACTCTAATGGACACGACAGAAATCCCCTGCCGCATCCCACTTACCTGACTGGGGACGAGCCCAAAACCCTCAGGAAGTACCTCTACCTCACCCTCAATCTTTCCTCACCACTTTCCACTATCATTGCCTAATTGCGGACCTACGCTCATTGGCACCCCTAGACAGCTATACCCATCGCCATTTGAAAAGCAATTTACGCGTGGCCAGCTGTTCACAGGAGCGGACGTGTTCTCCAGGAGCTCCGCACGTCTGCTCGGTATAGGGACACTTAGCAGACTTATCTTATAGAGATTCTGTAAGGACAGAGGCTTTGACCCCTGTATGGTGTTGGGTGTATGGAACCCAATGGCAAGCCGAAGGAGGAGACCAGAAGGAATATGATTGATTAAGCTTTACTGAAGACAACAAAATATAAGTCCAGAATAAAGTAATGTAATGTTTCTTTTGACAGAAATAAAAGTCCAGAACGGAGAGTTGTAAGGATAATTAAATACGGTTGCAATCTTGGAAATAGTCCAGGGGTAGAGGTATGCCGGGAGGTGGAACTGGCACTGCGATGGCAATCCTGAATATGGAAGTGGAATGGAGCTGTACCGTGATGGTAGGAACCGAAGCGGAGCTGTATCGTGGCAACAGAAGCAGAGTTGTATCGTGGCCGCAGGAATAGAAGCGGAGCTGTATCGTGGCAACAGGAACCGGAGCGGAGTTGTACCGTGGTAACAGGAACAGGAGTGGAGCGGTATCGTGGCAACAGAAGCGGAGCTGTACTGTGGCAACAGGAACCAGAGCGGAGCTGTACTGTGGCAGCGGGAACCGGAGTGGAGCTGTACCGTGGCAACAGGAACCGGAGCGGAGCTGTACTGTGGCAGCGGGAACCGGAGTGGAGCTGTACCGTGGCAACAGGAACCGGAGCGGAGCTGTACTGTGGCAGCGGGAACCGGAGTGGAGCAGTACCGTGGCAACAGGAACCAGAGCGGAGCTGTACTGTGGCAGCGGGAACCGGAGTGGAGCTGTACCGTGGCAACAGGAACCAGAGCGGAGCTGTATTGTGGCAGCGGGAACCAGAGTGGAGCTGTACCGTGGCAACAGGAACCGGAGCGGAGCTGTACTGTGGCAACAGGAACAGGAGTGGAGCTGGTACCGTGATGGCCGGAACAGAAGTGGAGCTGGTACCGTGGCGACAGGAATCGAGGCGAAGCTGTATCGGCAGCAGGAACGGAAGTCAGAATCCTTTTAGAGGAACACGAAGGGGAACCACTGGGTAACGTGGTGTAACCACAGTATAACCTGGTTAGTGAACTGGAGAAGGCGGCAGGTTTAAATAGGGTTCAGGGAATCATACGAACACCGTTCACCTGGGACTCGCAGGTGTAATAGGGATACCTGAGTGCTAGGTAGATTAATTGGTGGTATACGAGGATCTCCAGTGCAGGTGGGGTGCAGTACCTTAACTTGACCAGCAGAGGGCGCCAGAGTACCTAGGTCTTCATGCTCTGGGATGGACGATCGCGCATGCGCGCTTGCCTCCTGTTCAGTTGGATCCCGGAGACGGCGTGGGACACATCCTGGCTCTCCTCCCTCGAGCTGAAGATCGGAATCAGGGAGCGACGCGCCACGAGGGACCTCAGGTGAGTCTGCCAGGCGTCCCAATATGGCGGCCGCGGTCCGACCGCGGCGTGGGGCATTACAGGACCCCCCACCAAGGCGCAACCCCCGGGTGCGCTTGGTCGACGGCTTGGAAGGATAACGGATATGAAAGGCACGAACCTTTGCAGGAGCATGGACGCTGGCACTGGGTTCCCAAGATCGTTCTTCAGGACCGTATCCCTTCCAGTGTACCAAGTATTCTAACCTGCCGTAACGGAGTCTCGAATCCAGAATACGTGATATCTCGAATTCCTCTTCTCCAGATATGGGTACAGGAGCAGGTGGTTTAGTATTCCGATCGGGGAACGGATTCTCATGCCAGGGTTTCAAGAGAGATACATGGAAGACAGGATGGATCCTGTAGGAAGGAGGAAGAGTTAAGCGGGCCGCCACGGAGTTAACCATTCTGAGGACCGGGAATGGGCCAATGTAGCGAGGGCCCAGCTTCTTCGAGGGACAATCCAAACGGAGATGAGCCGTGGATAGTAACACCTTGTCTCCGGGTGCATACACAGGAGCTTCCTTGCGACCACGATCAGCATATTTCTTTTGGTTCTGTTGGGCTAGTAGCAACTGGTGGCGTAGCGTTCGTAGTTGACCGCGTAGGTTTCTCAAGCGGGTTGATACTTCTGGAACCGGAGTGTTGAGCGGCATCTCTGGAAGAGTGCTAGGATGATAACCGTAATTGGCAAAGAAAGGTGAAAAGCGAGTTGATGAGTGTACCTGATTATTGTACGCAAATTCGGCAGTCGGTATGACGTCCAGCCAGTCGTCTTGGAGATGCGTGGTGAAGCAACGAAGGTATTGTTCCAGCGTCTGATTTGTCCGCTCAGTCTGGCCGTTACTCTGTGGATGAAAGGCTGAAGAAAGACACCTGGCAATTTTTAAGCTACGACACATTTGGGACCAAAAACGGGAAGTAAACTGAGATCCTCTGTCTGTGACAATGGAACGAGGAGTACCATGGAGGCGGAATATCTCCTTGATGAACAAGGTGGCTGTTTCAGCTGCTGTGGGTAGGCCTACTGCTGGTATGAAATGGGCCATCTTGGTACAGCGGTCTACCACTACCAGGATGGTGGTGTAGCGATGCGAAGGGGGAAGATCTACTATAAAGTCCATCGAAATATCTTTCCACGGATGCAGCGGTGGAGCCAGGGGTTGGAGAAGACCAGCAGGACGGGTACGGGGTTGCTTGTTGCGTGCACAAACAGAACAAGAGGTTACAAAGGCGATGATGTCCTTCTTCACGGATGGCCACCAGAAGTGTCGATGTACGGTATCTATGGTTTTCTTGATGCCACCATGTCCAGCAGCCGGGAGGTCGTGGGAGTGTTGTAATACCTGTAGACGAACCTCTGGAGGAACATATATTTGTTCATCATGATAGAAAAGTCCATCGTTGGGTATGAGCCCCTGAACGTCAGTCGGTGGTTGAAGACTATATTTCTTTATATTTTCTATTAAGGATCCTTGTGAGGCACAGAAGAATTCGTCAGGTAGGATGGAGTCGGGTTGAGTGGTGGAAGGAAAGGCGTCTGAATCGTACCGACGGGAAAGCGCATCTGCCTTACCATTTCTTACTCCAGGTCTGTAGGTAATTTGCAACAGGAAGCGGGCGAAGAATAACGCCCATCTGGCTTGTCGAGGTCGCAATCTTTTGGCGGTGCGGAGATATTCCAAATTGCGGTGGTCCGTGTAGACGACCACGGGATGTTTTGCCCCTTCGAGAAGGTGTCTCCATTCCTCGAGGGCACTCTTGATCGCCAGGAGCTCTTTCTCACCTATACTGTAATTCTTTTCGGCTGGGGAAAGACGTCTGGAATAAAAGGCCACGGGATGCATAAGGTTCTTTACTCCCGATTTCTGGGAGAGAATTGCTCCTAGGGCGATATCGGAGGCGTCTGTCTCCAGAGAATATGGTAAGTCGATGTCTGGTTGTTTCAGGATGGGGGCTTGGGTGAAGCTTTCTTTCAGCTTGTCGAAGGCTTGCTGAGCTTCTTCAGTCCAACAGAATTTTACATCTTTTTTGGTCAGGGAAGTGATGGGTGCGGTGAGATGAGAGAAGGACCGAATGAAGCGACGATAAAAGTTGGCGAATCCCATGAATTGTTGAACCATCTTTTTATCTCTGGGTGTCGGCCAGTCTAGGATCGCCTTAATCTTGGCTTTGTCCATTTCAACATGTCCTGGTGATAGGACATATCCCAGGAATTCTATAGAGGATTTTTCAAAAGTGCTTTTCTCGATTTTGCCATATAGCTTATGTTGACGAAGACGAGATAACACAAGACGGACGTGCTGTTCATGTTCTTGGATGGTTCGAGAGTATACCAAGAGATCGTCGAGGTAGACCACAAGGAAGGTATCCAGAACGTCACGGAAGATGTCGTTGAGAAAATGCTGGAAGGCGGCTGGAGCATTGCATAACCCAAATGGCATGACGAGATACTCGAAGTGACCGTATCGGGATCGAAAGGCGGTCTTCCACTCGTCTCCTTTTCTCATGCGGACCAAATTATACGCTCCACGAAGATCAATCTTAGTAAAAATACACGCATCCTTCACCCTATCGAGTAGTTCAGGAATCAATGGGAGCGGGTAGCGATTCCGTACTGTAATCGCGTTTAATGCTCTATAGTCAACGCAAGGGCGGAGACCGCCGTCTCTTTTCCCAACGAAGAAGATACCCGCTCCAGCAGGAGATGTAGAGTGACGGATGAATCCCTTTGTAAGACTGTCTTCGATGTAGTCCTTCAGAGACTGTGATTCGGGAACAGACAGGTTAAAGATACGTCCATGGGGTATGGGTGCTCCTGGAAGGAGGTCAATAGGACAGTCGTACTCTCTGTGTGGAGGAAGTGTATCGACCCCTTTTTTCTCAAATACGTCTTGAAATTCTGAATACTTAGGTGGTAGCGTGGAAGATGGATAGGTGGAAAAGGCGACCTTCTCGGACTTGGAGCCGTTCATGCAGTGGACTCGACAGTGACAGGAGGGGAAGGACACGGTATTGGAAGGCCAATCAATATATGGGTTATGGGTGCGGAGCCAAGGAAGTCCCAGGACTATAGGGAATAAGGGTGAAGGAACAATGTCCCACTGAAGATTTTCTTGGTGCTTGGTTCCAATTAGGAGCTTCAAGAGGGTGGTTTCGTGGGTAACTGGACCGGTGCGTAGGGTGCTTCCATCCACCATATGCAGAGGCACGGGTTTCTTTTTTAGTTGAGTAGGAACAGCCAAGGAGGTAGCAAGGGATGAGTCAAAGAAGCTGTTACTGGCTCCAGAGTCGATGATGGCGTTCAAATCGACGCTTCTATCTCCCCACTGTAAGGTGACAGGAATGGCTAGGTGAGTAGAAGCAGAGCCGACCACACTTTGAAGAGAGGCAATAGTTGGATGGTTCTTACCTCTTTCAGAGGGACGTGGTGGTCGTGTAGGGCAGCCACGCAAAAGATGACCTGGTTGACCGCAATACAGGCAGAGATTCTGGCTGCGACGTCTATCACGCTCAGAGGGCGACAGCGGACCTTTGGTGGTACCAATCTCCATGGGTTCGGGATTTGAAGAGGAGGAGGTCGGTCGTGGAGAAGACACAGGAGAAGGTTCGTGTCTTCGAGGGGAGGTGAAAGGAGCATTAGAGAGTCTCTCTTGACGTCGTTCTCTGAAGCGTTGATCCAAGACCAGAGACTGGGTAATCAAGGCCTCCAAGGAAGTAGGTACTCCTATACGAGCCAATTCATCTTTCAATTGTTCAGAAAGACCATGACGAAAGTGATCTTTAAGGCCCACATCATTCAGGCCTGTATCGGCTGCCACTGCCCGGAACTCAGAGATGTAATCCTCCACCGGTCGCCTTCCTTGTTTTAGATGTCGGATGGTGGTTAGTGCAGCGGAAGACCTTAGAGGGTCATCATAGATAGGATTCATAGCTCGGACGAAGGAACCCCAGGAAGTCAATAGGGGGCTTCCTTCACGTAGTAACTGGAAGGCCCATTCCTGTGGAGGTCCAGACAGTAAGGAGATGGCTGACCTCACCTTCACAGAGTCCGATCCATAGGTACGTGGACAAAGTGAAAACATGAGCTCACAGGCGGTGATGAACGTACGATACCTTGTGCGATCACCGGCAAACCGTTCAGGCATGTTGACTCTGGGCTCGGGAGCGGGCAGGTCCACCTGCTGTATCATAGAGCCGGATGGTGATGGAGGTAATGCAGTACTCTCAGCCCGGCTTCTTTCCTTATGCAATAAGGCTTCTTGGCCGGTTTGTAGTTTCTGTACCACCTTGGTTAGTGCTGACACTTGTTCTGTAAGTACAGCAAGGATTTGGTTCGAGCTTGCGGGTTCCATGTTTTTAGAACCAGGTTATTCTGTAAGGACAGAGGCTTTGACCCCTGTATGGTGTTGGGTGTATGGAACCCAATGGCAAGCCGAAGGAGGAGACCAGAAGGAATATGATTGATTAAGCTTTACTGAAGACAACAAAATATAAGTCCAGAATAAAGTAATGTAATGTTTCTTTTGACAGAAATAAAAGTCCAGAACGGAGAGTTGTAAGGATAATTAAATACGGTTGCAATCTTGGAAATAGTCCAGGGGTAGAGGTATGCCGGGAGGTGGAACTGGCACTGCGATGGCAATCCTGAATATGGAAGCGGAATGGAGCTGTACCGTGATGGTAGGAACCGAAGCGGAGCTGTATCGTGGCAACAGAAGCAGAGCTGTATCGTGGCCGCAGGAATAGAAGCGGAGCTGTATCGTGGCAACAGGAACCGGAGCGGAGTTGTACCGTGGCAACAGGAACAGGAGTGGAGCGGTATCGTGGCAACAGAAGCGGAGCTGTACTGTGGCAACAGGAACCAGAGCGGAGCTGTACTGTGGCAGCGGGAACCGGAGTGGAGCTGTACCGTGGCAACAGGAACCGGAGCGGAGCTGTACTGTGGCAGCGGAACCGGAGTGGAGCTGTACCGTGGCAACAGGAACCGGAGCGAGCTGTACTGTGGCAGCGGGAACCGGAGTGGAGCAGTACCGTGGCAACAGGAACCAGAGCGGAGCTGTACTGTGGCAGCGGGAACCGGAGTGGAGCTGTACCGTGGCAACAGGAACCAGAGCGGAGCTGTATTGTGGCAGCGGGAACCAGAGTGGAGCTGTACCGTGGCAACAGGAACCGGAGCGGAGCTGTACTGTGGCAACCGGAACAGGACTGGAGCCGGTACCGTAATGGCCGGAACAGAAGTGGAGCTGGTACCGTGGCGACAGGAATCGAGGCGAAGCTGTATCGGCGGCAGGAACGGAAGTCAGAATCCTTTTAGAGGAACACGAAGGGGAACCACTGGGTAACGTGGTGTAACCACAGTATAACCCGGTTAGTGAACTGGAGAAGGCGGCAGGTTTAAATAGGGTTCAGGGAATCATACGAACACCGTTCACCTGGGACTCGCAGGTGTAATAGGGATACCTGAGTGCTAGGTAGATTAATTGGTGGTATACGAGGATCTCCAGTGCAGGTGGGGTGCAGTACCTTAACTTGACCAGCAGAGGGCGCCAGAGTACCTAGGTCTTCATGCTCTGGGATGGACGATCGCGCATGCGCGCTTGCCTCCTGTTCAGTTGGATCCCGGAGACGGCGTGGGACACATCCTGGCTCTCCTCCCTCGAGCTGAAGATCGGAATCAGGGAGCGACGCGCCACGAGGGACCTCAGGTGAGTCTGCCAGGCGTCCCAATATGGCGGCCGCGGTCCGACTGCGGCGTGGGGCATTACAGATTCCCCTTTAAAGTGTTCCTGAGCGGCTGGCTATTTGTTTTGACGCTGTCCGGAGGCCGCTTGGTTCCCCCACCCTCCGGACCAGAGACTAGAAAAGTCGAGGAAGATGCCGTCGGCCATCATGCGGCCTACCAATGGGCAGATCCCTGGTCTGGGAGCTTTGAGAACTCCCCAGCCGGGTGTAGCCTATCAGCGACCATCTCGGGACCTTGACCCACTCCGCAGCACCTCTACTGCCCCCACCAACCCCTGCCTGGATGAATACCGGGATGACGGAGGGCCCCCGTCTCCCAGCACATGAGACTGCCCTGGTGGAGGGGGAGAGAGGAGTGCACACGCGGCGGCAGGAGGATGCCCAGATGCTTCCCCCACTGACTGGCATGGAGGCATTGTTCCTGCGCCTGGACACCCTGCTATTGGAGGAGGGAGAGGCTGATCGCCCGCTGACGAAGGGAGACATGAGGCGCTTCACAGCAGTCCTGCAGAGCTACAGAGAGGCGGCTGCCTTGAACTCGCCTGCGCCTGAGGGAGACCAGAAGGTAGCTGAGGAGTCAGGCTGCGCAACGATGGAGGAGTCTGAAGATTTGGGGGATCCCATGCCGCGCTGGAGTTCTCTGTGTTTGGGGGAGACCCCTGGACCGCGAGTGAGCAAGGGAGAAGCTGCTTCTTCGAGCATTACTAGGACGGCAACCATCAGATCGGACAGCGTGGCCCTTTCAGAAAATGCTATAGTCGAGCGGAGGATAGCGACACATCCAAAGATGACTACCTGGGTGTACGCACAGAGCTACTCGAGGTTAGTGGAGGACTTCCCACAGCAGGGTAAGAAGATGGCGTGGCTGTGTCTATTGGCACCACGACTGACCCTACTTCGAGCTGGCGATACTGGGCTGCCCAAGATGACCCGGGCCCTGGATATACTTGGCGAACTGTTATGTGGTAGCAGGTTTGTCGACGCTGTAGGCCTTGGCCTGCACAGTAATCTGCCTGCTGCATGTGAGATCCCGCTAAGAGATGCCGGCTGAGATGGCCTTGCCGCTGATTGCGGTGTCCCTCTTTAGGCTACCCTTATTTTTGGTTTTCTTTTATGAGACCTTGCTTGATATTACTTATGACGCTTTCTGAGGACTCTTGCTTTTTGATGTTTTTTTTTATTAACCCCCCTCCTCTTTTTAAGCATTTTTTGCAGCTCACTTATGAGACCCACCCCCTACTGTTTTGTGTCTGAGGACTCCTGCTTTATTGTGATATACCCCGAAGACTTGTTTTACTTTTGAGGCTAGATGTACACTTCCTTTCCCCTCATTATCTTAGTTGGTATGTTAGATACTTGTTCTGCTGGAGATGGTGTATCCATCCCCCCCCTTTTTTTTTTCCAATATTTTTGGCAATACTGGGTTGCCTGAGGTCTGCCACCATGACTGTGTGTTATGATTGGCCCTTAGGATCCCAGGCCTTGTGACATTGTCCCTCCATGGCCTCCTTTGGGAGCGTGCCAGGAGCGTCACGGAGATGGCCTTTGCCATTCCCCACACCCCCCTTCTTTTTTTTTCTCTCTCCTTTCTTTTCCTTTATACGGTTATTTGGATCACCATCTTTTTGGCAGCGCTGTGTATATAACCCCTGCTTCCCTATAACCCTACACCCACCCTTATTTTCTGAGACATTTTTACGTGTGTCTCTGTCGATTGATCTTTTGTGACATATGTATTACGTGAGTTTTTTTGGCCCTGCGAGGCCACTTCTGTTGACTACTATGTGTTTCTTCTTACAAAATAAAAACCTTGAATTACAAAAAAAAAGAAAAGAATAGCAATTTACTTGCAACCCTCTCTCGGCCCATGGTATCTCACTTTTATATGGGTTGATACAACAATTGGACTCCCCTTTTCGTCTCCAAATGGGAAGCTGTGCTTCAACTGTCCCTCATGGAAAATCAGTGGGAACAAATTTTTGTACTTACCACCTCTTTGATAGCCCCCAAAACCCAAGAAACCGCCTATAAACTACATTCTAGGTGGTATAAAACCCCTGCTCGGCTGTCCTCTTGGTGGGCGTAGCATTGATTACAGGATGGCCTTAGGTAGAAGCCATCCTCTCTATAGAGGACCTGATCTGCCAGGCGAATGGCATGAAAGACCAGCATCTCCGTCGCTGGTTATACTGGCCGACGGCGTGGATGAATAACCTTCTCACATGTCCTACGATAAGGCCCCTCACTTATTTTGAGATACTCCAATATTGCTACCTTGGCTTTCCTTAGGCACTGGTACAGATCTTCAAGCGACATTCATTTTTCCCCACCCCTCCCATGTTAACCCTGTTATATCGGTTGATATTATTATTATTGTCATCATTTGTATAGCGCCAACAGTTTCTGCAGCGCTTTACAATAACCAAAGGGAACGAGAAAAACAGAAATATGATGGAAACAAGAGGTGTAGAGGGCCCTGCTCATAGGAGCTTACAGTCTAGAGGGATTGGGGTTAAGGAAGACAAGGAGAGTTTTACTGGATGTCATCATCATTAGTGCCAGTGGTTTGGAATGGTGGGTCCATAGAAGCAGCTTCAATCATGTGTGAGTAGGTGAGCAGAGGGATGAGTTGTGTCACTGATGTGGTAAGATAATCTGAAGAGTTGGGTTTTGAGGGATTTCTTGAAGGCCTGAAGATCAGGGGAGCTTTGGATAGGTCGAGGCAAGTCATTCCACAGGACCTGTGCTGCCCGTGAGAAATCTTGGAGGTGAGAGTTGGCCGTGCGGGTGTACACAGATAACAGGAGGAGCTCGCCTGCTGACCGGAGTTGTCTTGATGGGACGTGCTTGCGTAGTAATGAAGAAATGTAGGGAGGAGTTGAGCTATTGAGCGTAAAATGCTTATTTACATCACATTTAATTGGCACTGTTTATTTGCCATTACTTGTCTAGTTTCACATTGATGGTATGCCGATGAGCTGCGCCTCGTTGTCACCATTTTGTATCATATGTGTATATTGAAAAATACAAATAAAAAATATTACAATAAAAAGAAAGATAAAATGTCGAGTGAATAGGGCTTACAATGCACACACATATGATTGGGTTATAATGGGCTAAGAATGGGATCACATTTGTGCTTCTACATAATGTGCAGCTTTTGAATACAGAGCAAGCATTGGGATTATCACTTTCCTAATTGCAAGTGGCTGAGGCAGAGTGTTTATTCTGTATTGTCTCGCTCATTACACAATATATTATTGAGAGAACACCAGCTCGTACCTATTTTCCATGTGATCTGTCATCCACACAAGTACACGTATATAGACATACACAGGAAGATATGTATGCATACACACACGTATACATGTTTACACAAACACATATATGCACAGAAGCAGATTTACATGCATACACACGCTCACACATGTATATGTGCATATAAACACATAAAACAGAAAATTATACATGCATGTAAACACATGTCCAAACATGTACACATGCATATAACACATTGCCCAAACAAGTATATATGCATATAAAAACACACAAAAATATATACATGCATATAAACACATAAACTCGTGCCCAAAATGTATACATGCATATAAACACACACAAAAATATATACATGCATATAAACACACACGCCCCAAAGCCATATACATACATTTAAACACACATACATACACGTGTATACAGAAAACACATATACATGAATATTCACAAACACACACACATATAACGTATGTTGACACAAACATACACATACAAAGACATGTACCATATCCAAACGCACATGCAGACATGCACACACCCTGTCACTGGAAAGCTTTCTCTCAGGCGTCTTTCTTCTCGCTGCCCTTGTTTACAGCTCATGCTTCTAGCCAGAGCTGTATCACATTAGCGCACAGCGTGACGTTATCAAATAAAAAATAAATGGGAAAAAAAAACAAAGCAATACAAAGAGCTTTCTCTGTGCAGAGACACAGCAGTCGCCCAGCAGGGTTATGTGGCAGAGATTGCAAGATGGCTGAAGCAGGGGGACTGAACATGTAATCTTGAGCAGGCTGAGGGCACCTGTCTGTCTGTCTGTCTGAGCAATCTGAGCTCATGGTCACCTCTGACAAAGCAAAAAAGGTGGCATTTACTGCTCCCAAAATAATCCCAAAATAGATATCTCTTCTCTGTCTGTGTATGCCTTACTTGTGTGTCTGTCTTTTTGCAGGTGACAAGGGTCATTATGGTTAAGTAACTATGTCTATAATGCCAGAGTGTGAAACAGGAAACAAGGAGTGAGCGCATTTTAAAAACAAATAATATATATATTGATATATAAATAAGTGTGTACATGCACACTCACTCTATTTTAGGTACAACTTGCTACTACCAGGTTGGACCCCCTTTTGCCTTCAGAACTGCCTTAGTTCTTTGTGGCATAGATTCGTCAAGGTGTTGGAAACATTCCTCAGAGATTTGGGTCCATAATGACATCATCGCATCACACAGTTGCTGCAGATTTGTCGGCTGAACATCCATGATGCAAATCTCATGTTCCACCACAACCCAAAGGTGATTTATTGGATTATTGAGATCTGGCAACTATGGAGGCCATTGGAGTACAGCAAACTCATTGTCAAGTTCAAGAAACCAGTATGAGATGATTTGAGCTTTGTGACATGATGCATTATCCTGCTGGATTAGCCATCAGAAGATGGGTACACTGTGGTCATAAAGGGATGGACATGGTCAGCAAAAATACTAGGTAAGCCGTGGCGTTTAAACGATGCTCAATTGGTACTAAGGGGCCCAAAGCCCAAAATGTGCCAAGAAAATATCCTCCACACCATTACACCACCACCACCAGTCTGAACCGTCGATACAGGGCAGGATGGATCCATGCTTTCATGTTATTTATGCCAAATTCTGACCCTTCCATTGAATGGTGCAGCTGAAATTGACAATTTTCTATTGTCCAGTTTTGGTGCGTGTGCGTTTTGCAGCCTCAGTTTCCTGTTCTTAGCTGACAGGAGTGGCACCCGGTGTGGTCTCCTGCTGCTGTAGCCCATCTGCTTCAAGGTTCGACGTGTTGTGCGTTCAGAGAAGGTATTCTGCATACCTTGGTGGAAACGTGGGGTTATTTGAGTTACTGTTGCCTTTCTATCATCTCCAACCAGTCTGCCCATCCTCCTCTGAAACAAGGCATTTTCGTTCACACGACTGCCACTCATTTGATATTTTCTCTTTTACAGACCATTCTCTGTAAACCCTAGAGATGGTTGTGTGTGAAAATCGCAGTAGATCAGCAGTTTTTAAAATACTCAGACCAGCCCGTCTGACACCAACAACCATGTCACGTTCAAAGTCACTTAATTCCCTTTCTTCCCCTTTCTGATGCTCCATTTGAACTTCAGAAAATCGTCTTCACCACGTCTAGATGCCTAAATGCATTGAGTTGCTGCCATGTGATTGGCTGTTTAGCAATTTGTGTCAACAAGCAACTGGACAGGTGTACCTAATAAAGGTGGCCGGTGAGTGAGTGTGTGTATATATTATCCATATACTCAGGGCTTGAAAAATACACTTGTCTGCAACGTGTGAAATATTTGGCCTGACAACCGGTAATCTCCCCGCATGTTCCGACGTCTAAGGCTAGGGTCAGATGAACGCATTTTTCACGTGCGTTTAACCGCACGAAATCACGGCCGTGCTAGCAGCAAATGACGTCCAATGCCGGGGAACATACGACGAACGGCCGCACGAAAGTTCGTCCGTGCAACGCAAGTGGCCAACGAACGCATTTTTTCGAGAACGTCAAACCGCTACTACTGACGTACAGAGTGCGCTGCGGCCGCATAGCGGCATGTTTGCGTGATTGGGAGACGTCAGACGCTGCACACGTCCGGCCAACATAACGTCCAGACGCAAAAGGGTTTTATTGATGATCCGTACAAAATCACAGACGAAAATGCGCATCGTATGACCGCTATCGCGTATTCCGTGAAAAAATACGTCCATTCGTTCGAACGCACTTTTTCACGGACAACGTGAAAAATGCGTTCGTCTGACCCTAGCCTTATTCATGAACTAATTGTTCTTTTGATCAGGATCTTTTCACTGAACTGAGTGATTTGGCTCATCAGGCTGAACTGATCCGTTTGTAACAGTTCAGTCTGTGAATCATTAACTGCATGATTTATTTGAGTAAGTGAGTCGCTTCTGCTGGCTCTGCCCTGAAATGTGTTACAATGTTAACAGTACAATAACTCAGAGATCTATTTAAACCTATTCTTTGAGTGATTAGTTAATTGATTCAGTGATTCAAACTCAAAGAACTACTCTGAGCAGATCACAGAGTCACTGACCCATAGATCAGGATGCAGCAGTTCTTAGCAGAACAGTACACCCATGGCTGGGATATAATCAGTGCCCTGTGAGTTGTTATTATTATTCTTTATTTATATAGCGCCACATATTCCACAGCGCTTTACAAGATCAGTGTACAAGGTGTTGATACATTAGAATACCACACGTGGATGCATGGATGATGATGGGATTCAGGGGGACCCTGTTCCCAAGGGAATTTACAATCTATGAGATGTACAAGTATTTGGTGAGGTAGGTGCCCATTAACCCATGCTGGGATATAAACCGTGCCTGTGAGTTGCCCATTAATCCAGGCTAGGATATAAACAGTGACATGTGAGTTGCCCATTAACCCATGCTGGGATATAAACTATGCCTTGTGAGTTGCATTAACCCATGCTGGGAAATAAGCAGTGCCCTGTGAGTTACCCATTAACACATTCTGGGATATAAGCAGTGCCCTGTGAGTTGCCCATTAACCCATGCTGGGATATAAGCAGCGCCCTGTGAGTTGCCCATTAACCCATGTTGGGATATAAGCAGCGCCCTGTGAGTTGCCCATTAACCCATGCTGGGATATAAGCAGTGCCCTGTGAGTTGCCCATTAACCCATGCTCGAATATAAACAATGGTCTGTGAGTTGGCCACTAAACTATGCTGGGATATAAGCAGCGCCCTGTGAGTTGCCCATTAACCCATGCTGGGATATAAGCAGCGCCCTGTGAGTTGCCCATTAACCCATGCTGGGATATAAGCAGCGCCCTGTGAGTTGCCCATTAACCCATGCTGGGATATAAGCAGCGCCCTGTGAGTTGCCCAGTAACCCACGTTGGGATATAAGCAGTGCCCTACGAGCTGCCATTCTCACACAGTTATCAGTATAAGGAGATATCTTTATGTTGACTCTTTTCACTGGGTTACTTGTCTGGATCTGGAAGACCCTCCTGTGCAGAATTATTACATTCCTGCTGCTGTCTGTGTGGATTCATTGAAGAATCCCCACGGACAGCATGACAGCAGGCAGTGCTGGAGGTTTACAACTTTAATCATCTTTTTTTTTCTAACGACCTCAGTCTGTACTAAAAGGGAGGACCTGTTGCAAGAAATAAAAGTGAATGAGTGCCTAGTTCAAATTTGTTAACATAAATTGCATGGCTATAGTCCGGTCATGCTGACTGGTGACATTTTTGACTAACTGGTGAGCCACCATAAAAATTTTCAATCCCTGCTATACATATATATAAATATACATCTTTTAGTGTGCAGACTTTAGCAGGAGTCCCTCTCCTACCAAATGAAACTTGCTCTGCTCTCCGCACATAAAATAATCAGAAAGCAGCAATTTGATCAATAAATGGCTATTTTGTGACTATAACATTTAAAATGGGAAAATTAAATTTTTTGTGAATTTCTTGGATGACTCTTTGCATAAAAGTTACAGTATTATAGAATACGAGGTATCCATCATCCCGATACATTAGTAGCAAATATCAATGTGAGAATAAACTGAAGTGGGAGGTATGTGGACTACCCTGCCAGACACAGCATATACAGAGGCACATTTACTTTAACCCCATACCGCCCCAGGACGTGCTATGCCCCGCTGTCTTCAATGGGCCGCCTCGGCCCCTCTCCGCAGTCTGCGCGCGCCGACACGCAGCACGCTTCATTGGCTGAACGGGGATGGCCTGAACTCAGGCAGTCCCCCTGCAGCCAATGACGCGTTCCTGTCGACAAGGTGTTTCTGTACGCTTTGCTTGCTTTAAGCCACCCCCAATGGGTGACGCCCACCCATCATTAAGGGGCTAAAGAGCTGTGCTGGCTGCTATTGCAACCTGTGTACAATTACAGGTACCTATAAAGTAGGGATGCACCGATACCACTTTTTTAAGACCGAGTACGAGTACCGATACTTTTTAAAAGTACTCACCGATACCGAGTACCGATACTTTTCTTTAATGTCATGTGACGCTTTCCAATAAGAACAAACCATATAAAAATGCCCCCAGCTCACATGTATATATCCCACAGCTCATGGATATGCCCCCAGCTCATGGATATGCCCTCAGCTCACACATGGATATGCCCCCACCTCATGGATATGCCCCCAGCTCACACATGGATATGCCCCAACTCACACATGGATATGCCCCAGCTCACACATGGATTTGCCCCAGCTCATGGATTTGCCCCAGCTCACACATGGATATGCCCCAGCTCACACATGGATATGCCCCAGCTCATGGATTTGCCCCAGCTCATGGATTTGCCCCAGCTCACACATGGATATGCCCCAGCTCACACATGTATATGCCCCAGCTCACACATGGATTTGCCCCAGCTCATGGATATGCCCCAGCTCACACATGGATTTGCCCCAGCTCACTCATGGATATGCCCCCCAGCTCATGGACTTGCCCCAGCTCACTCATGGATATGCCCCCCAGCTCATGGATATTGCCCCAGCTCACATATAGATTTGCCCCCCAGCTCACACATGGATTTGCCCCCCAGCTCACACATGGATATTGCCCCCCAGCTTATGGATATGCCCCCACAGGTCACACATGGGTATGCCCCCCCAGCTCATGGATTCCCCCCCCCCGCGACGATACTTACCTTCCTGGACGCCGCCGGGAACGTCTCCGCGCGTGCGCTGGTTGGAAGGACCCCAGCCGCGACCACGTGGGACCATGTGATCGCGGCTGGGGTCCTTCCAACGAGCGCGCGCGGGGAAACTTTCCCGGCATCGCCCAGGAAGGTAAGTATCGTCGCGGAGAGCAGCTGCAGGGCCTGTCCGAATGCTCTATCTGCATTCGGACAGGCCCTGCAGCTGCTCACTGTGTACATACTTACCTTCCTGGGCGACGCCGGGAAAGTTTCCGCGCGCGCGCGCTCGTTGGAAGGACCCCAGCCGTGATCACATGGTCCCACGTGGTCGCGGCTGGGGTCCTTCCAACGAGCGCACGCGCAGAGACATTCTCGGCGGCGCCCAGGAAGGTAAGTATTGTGTGAGCAGCTCCAGGGGCGGCTGTCCGAATGCCGATAGAGCATTCGGACAGCCGCCGCAGCCCCTCGGATGCCGGTAAGCAAGCTCAATGCCGGCTTCCGGTATCGGTAAAAATATCGGGGGGTACTGCACGAGTACCAAGTACTCCTGCAGTACCCAGTATCGGCCCCGATACCGATACTAGTATCGGTATCGGTGCAACCCTACTATAAAGTGCAAACATATTCTGCAGTGCTGTACAATGGGAGGGACAAAACAAATATAAAATTAAGAAGTAAATTTGACACATGGAAATGATAGGGAAAAAAGCATCCTGACCAATTTCATATTGCCGTACGACAGCCCCCAGCTAGCTCCTGGTATGAAGGGGGAAACATGGGGGTGCCCAACGTTGGTTTGACATGAGTGCAACCTGCCATAACTCAGCAAGAGATATTGCATTGATCAATAGGATCAGTACAATATCCATCTACAGATGAGATATTGGAGCCAGTGTGCATCTGGACAGTACAAGTACCCTTTAAATGTGGAACATTTTAAGGGAATTTACTTATTTCTGTTTTTAACATGCAATTTTGCTTTGCTTTACATTGGAGCACAACACTAACTAAAACTAATTCCCACCCATACACATATATACATTTGGGACGCACCGATACTAGTATCGGTACTGATATTGACATTTGCACGAGTACCTGGTACTCGTGCAAATGCCCGATACCGGAAGCCAGCGCTGGGCTGGCTTGACGGTATCCACGAGGCTGGGGAAGCTGGCCGAATGCATTAAAAACATTTGGCCAGTGTTCCTGTCACGGATCCCTCTGATTACCAAAAGTGTGGTCCCTTTACGCAGACCGCTCTCTACCCTTCCGATCCTTGAATGGTCGGCAAAACTAGGAAGACAATTAACCAGACAATAGATAAACAAGGGGTAACACCAGACAGAGGTATGGAATAGAGTATTGTCACGAATCCTTCTGACTACCAAGATATTGATCTCTTTATGTAGCTCCCTTTCTACTCTTCCGATCCTTGAATGGTCGGCAAAGCTATATAGACAATGAAGCAGGTAACATATAAAGAAAGGGAAACACCAGACAGGGGTACAGAACAGATCACAAGTCCTCCCTAGGACTTTAGTAATAGCAGAGGTAATCTGATGCGTGCTTAGGGTGCCACATAGACTGACCTCGGTACCAACGTTAAGGGCAGAACCTAGAGCAGAGTAAATGCCAATACCAGGGGTTATACACAGGAGGGTTCGTTTGCCAATGCCAAGAGTCATACACAGGAGGGTTCGTTTGCCAATGCCAAGGGTCACACACAGGAGGGTTCGTTTGCCAATGCCAAGGGTCATACACAGGAGGTTCGTTTGCCAATGCCAAGGGTCATACACAGGAGGATTCGTTTGCCAATGCCAAGGGTCATACACAGGAGGGTTCGTTTGCCAATGCCAAGGGTCATACACATTAGGGTTCGTTTGCCAATGCCAAGGGTCATACACAGGAGGGTTCGTTTGCCAATGCCAAGGGTCATACACAGGAGGGTTCGTTTGCCAATGCCAAGGGTCATACACAGGAGGATTCGTTTGCCAATGCCAAGGGTCATACACAGGAGGGTTCGTTTGCCAATGCCAAGGGTCATACACAGGAGGATTCGTTTGCCAATGCCAAGGGTTATACACAGGAGGATTCGTTTGCCAATGCCAAGGGTCATACACAGGAGATAGCCAAATACACAAGAGCTCTGCGGGAGGTGAATACCACGTCAGGGCACCGGTGCAATGGTGATACTGGTTTTAAACCCGGCGGGTCCGCGTCATAACGCCAGGCCCCGCCCCTCGGCGTCCCACGTGAGCGCACCCGGAAGCGTTTACATTCGGCGCCTGGCCAGCGAGCAGCGAGGAAGCTGCTGCCAGGCGCCCCATCCCCTGACCCACCGTGACAGTTCCCCTCTGCCCGGTTGCGTTACCGAGCAGCCGCCGGGCTGTGGAGGCTGTTACGCTGCCTCCAGCCGAGATCTCGCGGTAGCCGCGAGATCTCGTGAGAGTGTGTCACTGCCCTGCGACCGCTTGGTAATGTGGTCAGACAGAGGGGAATGCTGGCAAAATGCTTTTAACTGCATCTGGCCAGCTTCCCCAGCGTCTGGTCTGAGGTCTGTATATAAATATGACTGGGTATGTCTGGTCTGATAGATACATATATCTATGATTTAGAAATATATATCTATGTCTGGTCTGAGGTCTGATCCATCCATCAATGCAGCCCCCACTCTCTGGAACGCTCTCCCTCGTACTGTCAGACTTTCCCCTAACTTCTCTTCCTTCAAACGCTCCCTTAAAACATTCCTATTTAGGGAAGCCTACCACCCAACTCACTGACACAACCATCAATCACTCTCACCTTACAGTCCTCTCCTCCTGTTTTCAACCCCAACCCTCCTAGATTGTGAGTTCCTACGGGAATAGGGCCCTCATCTCCTCCTGTACTGTTTGTCAAATGTTGTTCAATGTATTGTAACCCTGTCTATACTGTGCCTATTGTACAGCGCTGCGGAATATGCTGGCGCTTTATAAATAAAGAATAATAATAATAATAAATCCATCCATGTATGTATGTATGTAGTATGTATGTATGTATGTATATATATATATATCAGATCAGACATATGTATGTATGTCTGGTCTGATATATATAGAGGTATGTCTGGTCTCATGTATATATCTATTAGTATGTCTGGTCTGGTATGTAATGTATGTCTGGTTTGATACATGGGTGTGTGTGTGTGTGTGTGTGTGTGTATGTCTGGTCTGAGGTCTGTGTACATGTATCTGAGTGGGTGTACATGTATCTGTGATGAGGTGTGTGTGCAGGGGGTAAATGGGGTGTCTGGCCATACATTTCAATATAAACATAAACTGGACAGGCTTTCAGCAAATTTTTTAATTATTTATTGGGAAGGGGTCACATGACTTTAAATCAGGGCTTGACAAACCCAGGAGCCTGGTAGCCACTGGCTCCTAGAATTTTACTCCTGGCTCCTAAATTTCCAGTTTATTTTACACCAATCTAAAAGCAGTCTTTGGTCTTTGGCATCTAAAAACATCTAGTTGGCTTCAATGTTTTTTTTCCTGTCTCCAACATTTAATGTAAATATATCCAGCCCTGGTGTATGTATTTATATATAAGGTCTGTTGTGTGTGTGTGGGTCTGTGTTTGCAGTGGGTAAATAGGGTGTCCAATGACAACAGAGCAAAGAAAATAAGTAAACAAATAAAACAATATCACAACGTCACAATGTACAGAAGTGAACAACACAAATAATATATATATATGTTACGGGTAAAACCCGAAGTACGGTTTATCCTAGGATTACCCGGGTAATCCTGACATTACCCAAAACCGCCGGGTAAAGCTGAATTTTTTTTTAAATTTCAGACTTTACCCGGGTAATCTTAGGACTAACCAACTGCCCCTGGGGTAACAGTCTGGAAGAGCTGAAAAAAAAATCACACTTTACCCGGATAATGTGCAAGTGTGAAGCTTCACCCGGGTAATCTGAGGACTATCCACAGCTTCACCTGGGTAATCTGCAGAGCATCCAACCCCGCTTGGGTAAAAGTGAATTTTGCTATTATCTCTGGATATTATCAATGAAAATGGCAAAAGACCAACATTAAAATGTATTAAGGATACAATGAATATACAGAGTAACAGGATAGGTTTCTTATATGAATGTTAAAAAGTTACATGATCTTTATTATGTGTCATATTATGTTTTATAAATGATATATAAGCACATAACCATTAGGTTACTCTTTATATAATATCTTTATCTTCATAAATACATTTTCAGACAATTAATGCACAGAGTTACATGACGGTTATTTATTGTGGTTTGTGACTGGATACAATTTCATTAAAAATAAAAATAAAAACACAATTTTGTTGTCAGTCAGATAACAGTTTGCAGCTTTACCTGGGTAATCCTCGGAATTCAGTCAACTGTAACCTGCTGAAAACCCAAGAAAAGTGGAGCACCCAGAGGCGTTTGGATATTTTGCAGATTACCCGGATGAAGTCCCATGTTTCATTGCACAACACACTTTATCCAGCAACACTAGGGTAATGTGCGAATTACCAGGATAAAACAGTGCAGAAAACCCGAGTACCCAGAGACCTCTGGATACTTTGCAGATTACCCGGGTAAAGTTCGAAATTTCATTTCACTTCAGATTTTTGCTAAAGACGCCTGGGTAATCCTAGGATTAACTGCACTTCGGGCTTTAACCGTAACATGTATATATCAGAGCGGCCAAACTGTTATTAGAAGCAACGCTCTACACTTCTAGGCTCAAAAAGTAGCCAAAAGACCACATGCACAAAAAATGCCTAACAGTGAAACGCACCGGTTAACAAAGTGATAAATAAATAGAAGCAGCTAAAATCATAATTTGGGTCAGCACAAACCAACTCCCAGATGCAGAGGCACGGTTCCCAATGTTTCGGCGAGGATTCGCCTTTATCAAGGTATATATTGATAAAGGCGAATCCTCGCCAAACCGTTGGCTCCTAACTTTTGTAGCTGGCTCCTAGATTCAAAGCAAATTTTTCAAGTCCTGCTTTAAATAAAAGTATCGGTACTTGGTATCGGTGAGTACCTGAAAAAAAAGTATCTGTACTTATACTCGGTCCTAAAAATGTGTTATCGGTGCATCCCTAATATACATATGTATTTTGTATGTTCTATATATTAATATACATTTACAAAATTGTCAGGGTTAAACATGCTATGATCATGAATTGTGACCAAATCTTCATCATTGTAACTTTAGCTGTTTTTAAAATCTCTATATCACTGTAAATGGTCTGATATATATTACACAAATGGATATTTCTGTAACAACAATGTTCTAAATGCAAACCCAAGTGACAGATTGAAAAGGCAGCGGCATGCTGCTGTCACTAAGTATCCAAATGAATATTTTCATAATTCTATTATTATTCTGATGTCCAACCACATTTAATATTGACATACTTTCCAAGTGTCCCTATTTGAGGAGGATATCCCTACTGTAGGCCCAGTCTTCCGACTGGCTTCTAAAGATGTGTAGTTGGCTCCTAGACCTTCTTACTAGCTCCTAAAGATGTGTAGTTGGCTCCTGGAGCTTCTTACTGGCTCCTAAAGATGTGTAGTTGGTTCCTAGGTTTGATATAAACTAGGGATGCACCGATACGGATACTAGCAAGTTCACGTGAGAGAGCAGCACCAGTGGACTCACGTTACAACCTTCACATACTGGCAACTGCTCGCTGGAACGCAGCCAGCCAAAGAGGCCTGGCAGAATGCTATTAGTTCATTCTGCCAGCCGCCCCAATGTCTCTGTCTGAGGTCTGGGATGTGTTATATACATACATACAATGTACTAATGGTTTATGCATTGTACTAATTAGATGTACTTATTATTTGTAACATTTGTCTTTGCTAAAGGCCTGGTGTAGGGCCGAAACGTTGGCTTTGGATATTCGCTACATATACATACAGACACACACACACACACACACACACACACATCTGAGGTCTGGTGTGGGGGAATGTAAGTAGCTGAAGTCTGGTGTGTGTATATGTATCTGAGGTCTATTGTGTGTGCACGTGAATATATGTGAGGTCTGGTGTCTGTAAGTGTATATATACTGTATCTGGTGTCTGGTGTATGTGTGTGCGTGCAGTGGGTAAAAGGGGTGTCTGGCCATATATTTCAATATTAACATAAATTGGACAGGCTTTCAGCAAAATCCTAAAATATTTATTGGAAAGTGGTCACATGACATTAAATAAAAGTATCAATAATCGGTAATCATACTCTGTCTTAAAAAAATGGTATGAGTGCAACCCTAATATAAACCCCCACCTGCATAGAGTATTTTTGTTGATGTGTGCAGATATTACAGAACCTAAAACGATTTGTTTTGTTACAGGGGGAACAAAACACACGTAACTACATCTGAATAGATACAAGGTGGTATAACACATTAAAGGAATGGCTTACCAAAAAAAACATTAAAGCTGGAATAAACAAAGAAAATAAGATAATTAAAATGTAAGTGATTATTAAATTTAGAAAGTCTCCTGTTTATTGAACACACAAACCACCTTTCCATAGGAATTTGGAAATATTATTTCCCATTAATGTCATTTTTTAAAAATATGATAATAATTTGGTCTTCTGTGCAGTGGATGAGTACATCAGGGAATCGTGTTTTTGGTTTTCTCTGGTGTGACAAGAGAGAGCGTCAGAACACAAAACCACATAAACCATTAGAACTTGTAACCATGACAGAGATGCCCAGTAACAGAAACACACGGAAATCAGACAAACCCTTTAAATGACAATTCATGCATTGAAACTGATATTCAATAGTGCAGAGGTTCCAAACTCTGGTCCTCAAGTCCCCCTAACACGCCAAGTTTAAGGAATACTTTAAGAAATTGCAAAGGGAACCCTGCAATCACTGAGCAGAAAATCATATCACCTGTGCTGTGCTTCAGATATCTGACGAACCTGGGCAATTAGAGGAAACCTTGCCTTAGCGGCTCCGTGTTACCAGCTGTTTTACGACCGAGCCGCTGTAATAGTGACGTGCATTGTCATATAATAAGATGTAGTCATATCCTGTATTAAGATGAAGCAGATCATATAATAACCATATGATCCAGTGACACGTAGGGAAGACTGTGCACATCCAGATAGCTCTGTCAGTAAGAAGGCGAAGGGAGGCTGCTCCCTGTGTGAGCACTGAGGCTGATGCTGAGTGAGAATTGATGGTGAGTGAAGGCTGATGCTCAGTGAGGATTGTGTGAGTGGGGATTGATGCCGAGTGAGGATTGATGCCGAGTGAGGAATGATGCCGAGTGAGGAATAATGCCGAGTGAGGAATAATGCCGAGTGAGGAATGATGCCGAGTGTGGAATTGATGATGAGTGAGGAATGATGTTGAGTGTGGGATTGCTGTTGAGTGAGGGATTGATGCTGAGTGTGGGATTGATGCTGAGTGAGGGATTGATGCTGAGTGAGGGATTGGTGCTGAGTGAGGGATTGGTGCTGAGTGAGGTTTGATGCTGAGTGAGGGTTTGATGCTGAGTGTAAAATTGATGCTGAGTTTAAGATTGATGCCGAGTGTAAAATTGGTGCTGAGTGTAAAATTGATGCTGAGTGTAAGGATTGATGCTGAGTGAGGGATTGATGCTGAGTGGGGGATTGATGCTGAGTGTAAGGATTGGTGCTGAGTGAAGGATTGGTGCTGAGTGAGGGATTGGTGCTGCGTGAGGGATTGGTGCTGAGTGAGGGATTGGTGCTGAGTGAGGGATTGGTGTTGAGTGTAAGATTGATACTGAGTGAGGGATTGCTGCTGAGTGAGGGATTGATGCTGAGTGATGGATTGATGCTGAGTGAGGGATTGATGCTGAGTGAGGATTGATGCTGAGTGAGGGATTGATGCGGAGTGTGGGATTGGTGCTGATTGAGGATTGATGCTGAGTGAGGGATTGATGCTGAGTGAGGGATTGATGTTGAGTGAGGGATTGATGCTGAGTGAGGGATTGATGCTGAGTGAGGTATTGATGCTGAGTGAGGTATTGATGCTGAGTGAGGGATTGATGCTGAGTGAGGGATTGGTGCTGAGTGAGGGATTGATGCTGAGTGAGGGATTGATGCTGAGTGAGGGATTGATGCTGAGTGTAAAATTGATGCTGAGTGCAAAATTGATGCTGAGTGAGGGATTGATGCGGAGTGAGGGATTGATGCGGAGTGAGGGATTGATGCTGAGAGAGGGATTGATGTTGAGTGAGGGATTGGTGCTGAGTGAGGGATTGATGCTGAGTGAGGGATATATGCTGAGTGAGGGATTGGTGCTGAGTGAGGGATTGGTGCTGAGTGAGGGATATATGTTGAGTGAAGGATTGGTGCTGAGTGAGGGATATATGCTGAGTGAGGGATATATGCTGAGTGAGGGATTGGTGCTGAGTGAGGGATTGGTGCTGAGTGAGGGATTGGTGCTGAGTGTAAAATTGATGCTGAGAGAGGGATTGATGCTGAGAGAGGGATTGATGTTGAGTGAGGATTGATGCTGAGTGAGGGATTGATGCTGAGTGAGGGATTGATGCTGAGTGAGGGATTGATGCTGAGTGTGGGATTGGTGCTCAGTGAGGGATTGATGCTGAGTGAGGGATTGGTGCTGAGTGAGGGATATATGCTGAGTGAGGCATTGGTGCTGAGTGAGGGATTGATGCTGAATGAGGGATTGATGCTGAGTGAGGATTGATGCTGAGTGAGGGATTGATGCTGAGTGTGGGATTGGTGCTGAGTGAGGGATTGATGCTGAGTGAGGGATTGATGCTGAGTGAGGATTGATGCTGAGTGTGGGATTGATGCTGAGTGTGGAATTGGTGCGGAGTGTAAAATTGATGCTGAGTGTGGGATTGATGCTGAGTGTGGGATTGATGCTGAGTGTGGGATTGATGCTGAGTGTAAAATTGATGCTGAGTGAGGGATTGATGCTGAGTGAGGGATTGATGCTGAGTGTGGGATTGGTGCTGAGTGAGGGCTTGATGCTGAGTGAGGGCTTGATGCTGAGTGAGGGATTGGTGCTGAGTGAGGGATTGGTGCTGAGTGAGGGATTGATGCTGAGTGAGGGATTGATGCTGAGTGTGGGATTGATGTTGAGTGTGGGATTGATGCTGAGTGTGGGATTGATGTTGAGTGTGGGATTGATGCTGAGTGTGGGATTGATACTGAGTGAGGGATTGATGTTGAGTGTGGGATTGATGCTGAGTGAGGGATTGATGCTGAGTGTGAGATTGATACTGAGTGTGGGATTGCTACTGAGTGTGGGATTGATACTGAGTGTGGGATTGATGCTGAGTGAGGGATTGATGCTGAGTGAGGGATTGATACTGAGTGAGGGATTGATACTGAGTGTGAGATTGATACTGAGTGTGGGATTGATACTGAGGGATTGATGCTGAGTGAGGGATTGATACTGAGTGTGAGATTGATACTGAGTGTGGGATTGATACTGAGTGTGGGATTGGTGCTGAGTGTGGGATTGGTGCTGAGTGTGGGATTGATGCTGAGTGTGGGATTGATGCTGAGTGTGGGATTGATGCTGAATGAGGGATTGATGCTGAGTGAGGGATTGATACGGAGTGTGAGATTGATACGGAGTGTGAGATTGACACGGAGTGAGGGATTGGTGCTGAGTGTAAAATTGATGCTGAGTGAGGATTGATGCTGAGTGTGGGATTGATGCTGAGTGTGGGATTGATGCTGAGTGTGGGATTGATGTTGAGTGTGGGATTGATGCGGAGTGTGGGATTGATACTGAGTGAGGGATTGATGTTGAGTGTGGGATTGATGCTGAGTGAGGGATTGATGCTGAGTGTGAGATTGATACTGAGTGAGGGATTAATGCTGAGTGTAAAATTGATGCTGAGTGTGGGATTGATGCTGAGTGTGGGATTGATGCTGAGTGTGGGATTGGTACTGAGTGAGGGATTGATGCTGAGTGAGGGATCAATACTGAGTGAGGGATTAGTGCTGAGTGTAAAATTGATGCTGAGTGTGGGATTGATGCTGAGTGTGAGATTGATACTGAGTGAGGGATTAGTGCTGAGTGTAAAATTGATGCTGAGTGTGGGATTGATGCTGAGTGTGGGATTGATACTGAGTGTGGGATTGATACTGAGTGAGGGATTGATGCTGAGTGAGGGATTGATACTGAGTGTGAGATTGATACTGAGTGAGGGATTGATGCTGAGTGAGGGATTGATACTGAGTGTGAGATTGATACTGAGTGAGGGATTAGTGCTGAGTGTAAAATTGATGCTGAGTGTGGATTGATGCTGAGTGTGGGATTGATACTGAGTGTGGGATTGATACTGAGTGAGGGATTGATGCTGAGTGAGGGATTGATACTGAGTGTGAGATTGATACTGAGTGAGGGATTGATGCTGAGTGAGGGATTGATACTGAGTGTGAGATTGATACTGAGTGAGGGATTGATACTGAGTGTGAGATTGATACTGAGTGTGGGATTAGTGCTGAGTGTAAAATTGATGCTGAGTGTGGGATTGGTGTTGAGTGAGGGATTGATGCTGAGTGTGGGATTGATGCTGAGTGAGGGATTGATGCTGAGTGTGGGATTGATGCTGAGTGAGGGATTGGTGCTGAGTGAGGGATTGATGCTGAGTGTGGGATTGATGCTGAGTGAGGATTGATGCTGAGTGTGGGATTGATGCTGAGTGTGGGATTGATGTTGAGTGTGGGATTGATGCGGAGTGTGGGATTGATACTGAGTGTGGGATTGATGCTGAGTGTGGGATTGATGCTGAGTGTGGGATTGATGTTGAGTGTGGGATTGATGCGGAGTGTGGGATTGATACTGAGTGAGGGATTGATGCTGAGTGTGAGATTGATACTGAGTGTGGGATTGATGCTGAGTGTGGGATTGATGCTGAGTGTGGGATTGATGTTGAGTGTGGGATTGATGCGGAGTGTGGGATTGATGCTGAGTGTGGGATTGATGCTGAGTGTGGGATTGATGTTGAGTGTGGGATTGATGCGGAGTGTGGGATTGATACTGAGTGAGGGATTGATGCTGAGTGTGGGATTGATGTTGAGTGTGGGATTGATGCTGAGTGTGGGATTGATGTTGAGTGTGGGATTGATGCTGAGTGTGGGATTGATACTGAGTGAGGGATTGATGTTGAGTGTGGGATTGATGCTGAGTGAGGGATTGATGCTGAGTGTGAGATTGATGCTGAGTGAGGGATTGATGCTGAGTGAGGGATTGATACTGAGTGAGGGATTGATACTGAGTGTGAGATTGATACTGAGTGTGAGATTGATACTGAGTGTGGGATTGATACTGAGGGATTGATGCTGAGTGAGGGATTGATACTGAGTGTGAGATTGATACTGAGTGTGGGATTGATACTGAGTGTGGGATTGGTGCTGAGTGTGGGATTGATGCTGAGTGTGGGATTGATGCTGAGTGTGGGATTGATGCTGAATGAGGGATTGATGCTGAGTGAGGGATTGATACGGAGTGTGAGATTGATACGGAGTGTGAGATTGACACGGAGTGAGGGATTGGTGCTGAGTGTAAAATTGATGCTGAGTGAGGATTGATGCTGAGTGTGGGATTGATGCTGAGTGTGGGATTGATGCTGAGTGTGGGATTGATGTTGAGTGTGGGATTGATGCGGAGTGTGGGATTGATACTGAGTGAGGGATTGATGTTGAGTGTGGGATTGATGCTGAGTGTGGGATTGATACTGAGTGAGGGATTAATGCTGAGTGTAAAATTGATGCTGAGTGTGGGATTGATGCTGAGTGTGGGATTGATGCTGAGTGTGGGATTGATACTGAGTGAGGGATTGATGCTGAGTGAGGGATCGATACAGAGTGAGGGATTAGTGCTGAGTGTAAAATTGATGCTGAGTGTGGGATTGATGCTGAGTGTGAGATTGATACTGAGTGAGGGATTAGTGCTGAGTGTGGGATTGATGCTGAGTGTGGGATTGATGCTGAGTGTGGGATTGATACTGAGTGTGGGATTGATACTGAGTGAGGGATTGATGCTGAGTGAGGGATTGATACTGAGTGTGAGATTGATACTGAGTGAGGGATTGATGCTGAGTGAGGGATTGATACTGAGTGTGAGATTGATACTGAGTGAGGGATTAGTGCTGAGTGTAAAATTGATGCTGAGTGTGAGATTGATGCTGAGTGTGGGATTGATACTGAGTGTGGGATTGATACTGAGTGAGGGATTGATGCTGAGTGAGGGATTGATACTGAGTGTGAGATTGATACTGAGTGAGGGATTGATGCTGAGTGAGGGATTGATACTGAGTGTGAGATTGATACTGAGTGAGGGATTGATGCTGAGTGAGGGATTGATACTGAGTGTGAGATTGATACTGAGTGTGGGATTAGTGCTGAGTGTAAAATTGATGCTGAGTGTGGGATTGGTGTTGAGTGAGGGATTGATGCTGAGTGTGGGATTGATGCTGAGTGAGGGATTGATGCTGAGTGTGGGATTGATGCTGAGTGAGGGATTGGTGCTGAGTGAGGGATTGATGCTGAGTGTGGGATTGATGCTGAGTGAGGGATTGATGCTGAGTGTGGGATTGATGCTGAGTGTGGGATTGGTGCTGAGTGTGGGATTGGTGCTGAGTGAGGGATATATGCTGAGTGAGGGATTGATGCTGAGTGTGGGATTGATGTTGAGTGTGGGATTGATGCTGAGTGTGGGATTGATACTGAGTGAGGGATTGATGTTGAGTGTGGGATTGATGCTGAGTGTGGGATTGATACTGAGTGAGGGATTGATGCTGACTGTGGGATTGATACTGAGTGAGGGATTAGTGCTGAGTGTAAAATTGATGCTGAGTGTGGGATTGATGCTGAGTGTGGGATTGATACTGAGTGAGGGATTGATGCTGAGTGAGGGATTGATGCTGAGTGAGGGATTAGTGCTGAGTGTAAAATTGATGCTGAGTGTGAGATTGATACTGAGTGAGGGATTAGTGCTGAGTGTAAAATTGATGCTGAGTGCGGGATTGGTGTTGAGTGAGGGATTGATGCTGAGTGTGGGATTGATGCTGAGTGAGGGATTGATACTGAGTGTGGGATTGGTGCTGAGTGAGGGATTGATGCTGAGTGTGGGATTGATGCTGAGTGAGGATTGATACTGAGTGAGGGATTGATACTGAGTGAGGGATTGATGCTGAGTGTGGGATTGATGCTGAGTGAGGGATTGATGCGGAGTGAGGGATTGGTGCTGAGTGTGGGATTGATGCTGAGTGTGGGATTGATGCTGAGTGTGGGATTGATGCTGAGTGTGGGATTGATACTGAGTGTGGGATTGATACTGAGTGAGGGATTGATGCTGAGTGTGAGATTGATACTGAGTGAGGGATTGATACTGAGTGAGGGATTGATACTGAGTGAGGGATTAATGCTGAGTGTAAAATTGATGCTGAGTGTGGGATTGATGCTGAGTGTGGGATTGATACTGAGTGAGGGATTGATGCTGAGTGAGGGATTGATGCTGAGTGAGGGATTAGTGCTGAGTGAGGGATTAGTGCTGAGTGTAAAATTGATGCTGAGTGTGAGATTGATACTGAGTGAGGGATTAGTGCTGAGTGTAAAATTGATGCTGAGTGCGGGATTGGTGTTGAGTGAGGGATTGATGCTGAGTGTGGGATTGATGCTGAGTGAGGGATTGATGCTGAGTGTGGGATTGGTGCTGAGTGAGGGATTGATGCTGAGTGAGGGATTGATGCTGAGTGAGGGATTGATGCTGAGTGAGGGATTGATGCTGAGTGTGGGATTGATGCTGAGTGTGGGATTGGTGCTGAGTGAGGGATTGATGCTGAGTGAGGGATTGATGCTGAGTGAGGGATTGATGCTGAGCGAGGGATTGGTGCTGAGTGTGGGATTGATGCTGAGTGTGGGATTGATGCTGAGTGAGGGATTGATACTGAGTGTGAGATTGATACTGAGTGTGGGATTAGTGCTGAGTGTAAAATTGATGCTGAGTGTGGGATTGGTGTTGAGTGAGGGATTGATGCTGAGTGTGGGATTGATGCTGAGTGAGGGATTGATGCTGAGTGTGGGATTGATGCTGAGTGAGGGATTGGTGCTGAGTGAGGGATTGATGCTGAGTGTGGGATTGATGCTGAGTGAGGGATTGATGCTGAGTGTGGGATTGATGCTGAGTGTGGGATTGGTGCTGAGTGTGGGATTGGTGCTGAGTGAGGGATATATGCTGAGTGAGGGATTGATGCTGAGTGTGGGATTGATGTTGAGTGTGGGATTGATGCTGAGTGTGGGATTGATACTGAGTGAGGGATTGATGTTGAGTGTGGGATTGATGCTGAGTGTGGGATTGATACTGAGTGAGGGATTGATGCTGAGTGTGGGATTGATACTGAGTGAGGGATTAGTGCTGAGTGTAAAACTGATGCTGAGTGTGGGATTGATGCTGAGTGTGGGATTGATACTGAGTGAGGGATTGATGCTGAGTGAGGGATTGATGCTGAGTGAGGGATTAGTGCTGAGTGTAAAATTGATGCTGAGTGTGAGATTGATACTGAGTGAGGGATTAGTGCTGAGTGTAAAATTGATGCTGAGTGCGGGATTGGTGTTGAGTGAGGGATTGATGCTGAGTGTGGGATTGATGCTGAGTGAGGGATTGATACTGAGTGTGGGATTGGTGCTGAGTGAGGGATTGATGCTGAGTGTGGGATTGATGCTGAGTGAGGGATTGATACTGAGTGAGGGATTGATACTGAGTGAGGGATTGATGCTGAGTGTGGGATTGATGCTGAGTGAGGGATTGATGCGGAGTGAGGGATTGGTGCTGAGTGTGGGATTGATGCTGAGTGTGGGATTGATACTGAGTGTGGGATTGATACTGAGTGAGGGATTGATGCTGAGTGTGAGATTGATACTGAGTGAGGGATTGATACTGAGTGAGGGATTGATACTGAGTGAGGGATTAATGCTGAGTGTAAAATTGATGCTGAGTGTGGGATTGATGCTGAGTGTGGGATTGATACTGAGTGAGGGATTGATGCTGAGTGAGGGATTGATGCTGAGTGAGGGATTGATGCTGAGTGAGGGATTGATGCTGAGTGTGGGATTGATGCTGAGTGAGGGATTGATACTGAGTGTGGGATTGGTGCTGAGTGAGGGATTGATGCTGAGTGTGGGATTGATGCTGAGTGAGGGATTGATACTGAGTGAGGGATTGATGCTGAGTGAGGGATTGATGCTGAGTGTGGGATTGATGCTGAGTGAGGGATTGATGCGGAGTGAGGGATTGGTGCTGAGTGTGGGATTGATGCTGAGTGTGGGATTGATGCTGAGTGTGGGATTGATGCTGAGTGTGGGATTGATACTGAGTGTGGGATTGATACTGAGTGAGGGATTGATGCTGAGTGTGAGATTGATACTGAGTGAGGGATTGATACTGAGTGAGGGATTAATGCTGAGTGTAAAATTGATGCTGAGTGTGGGATTGATGCTGAGTGTGGGATTGATGCTGAGTGAGGGATTAGTGCTGAGTGAGGGATTAGTGCTGAGTGTAAAATTGATGCTGAGTGTGAGATTGATACTGAGTGAGGGATTAGTGCTGAGTGTAAAATTGATGCTGAGTGCGGGATTGGTGTTGAGTGAGGGATTGATGCTGAGTGTGGGATTGATGCTGAGTGAGGGATTGATGCTGAGTGTGGGATTGGTGCTGAGTGAGGGATTGATGCTGAGTGAGGGATTGATGCTGAGTGAGGGATTGATGCTGAGTGTGGGATTGATGCTGAGTGTGGGATTGGTGCTGAGTGAGGGATTGATGCTGAGTGTGGGATTGGTGCTGAGTGAGGGATTGATGCTGAGTGAGGGATTGATGCTGAGTGTGGGATTGATGCTGAGTGTGGGATTGGTGCTGAGTGAGGGATTGATACTGAGTGTGGGATTGATGCTGATGCCACGCACTTAATGATGCTGCACACAGGCCTCACTCACTCTCGCAGCAGTATCCCCTGCCTCCCTGTACAGTCGCCATGCAGGCAGTGGGCTCCATTGCCCTCACACCCCAGGCTTTGCCCATGGCTGGGGCATTTGCCCATCACCCCTTCTTGTCCCGTGCCCTGCCTTCTGTGCCCTCTGCTGGTAACCCTAGCCCCGGCCCATGCGCACAGTTCGCCCACTCACCCTGGCAGGCCAGTGCGGGTATCCCTTCATCTTGGCGAACACCAGCTCTCCTGCCTTGTAGTCCCGGGGCCTGGGCCGAGCCATCTTGTCCTCTCCCAGAATGAAGCTCTCCCGCCCCCTCCGCGCTGCGGCAGCCGGCGATACAAGGGGGGTGTGTTACAGCAGCCCTAATTTGAAGCCCCTCAGACAGGAGGCCCCTTCCTCTGTGTCTCAGCTCGGGGTACCCACGTTACCCTCCCTGCTTCACTGGCTCCTGCACTCAGCCCTGGCTGTGCTAGGGACGGATTCGGAGACAGAATTCAGTGCGGGCGGCGATGAAACACTGTTTATAATGTATCGAGTGGTGTTTTGCTCTGCGATGCTTTGGCTCCTACAGTGTTTCTTTTGGTTCACGGATTTATTCAAGCTGCAGTGGACGGCTTGATTTGAGACAATATGTTTTTCCTGCCTTCTTGTGAGTATTAGAGGGGGGGGGGCTGGGGATTGAGAGGGACAGATGACTGATAGATTCAGAGTGAGGTGTCAGAGCAGGACAGACACACTGCCTTTTTTATTGTGGAATGATGAATTATAATGCCTACTGTGTAAGCATCCATTTGTTTTCATTGAATTTGGTTTTCAAAACCCATATGGCTTTTCATTACATAGAAATTTGGTTATTATCAGCAGATTTGTATTATCATTTAGTAAATGTAATTCTTGGGGTTTGCATTTTTATTAAAGGGAATATACACCCCTCATTTGTCTGTTTATTTATTTATATTTCAGAAGGAAACTAATAAATCTACAATTGACACCATTGAAGACATGGTAGCAACATTGGTTTTAAAGGCAATGTTTGTGCTGTGGACACAATCATTGCAAACAGGTGTTACAATGAGGAATCTGTGTACACCGCTGTTTTTAATGATGTTAATTACTCATGATGTATTTAAGAAAGTGTAGAGATATGTTTAGTAGACTTGACAAAGACGTGGTTGCAGGTCAGTGGTCTGAGGATTCCTTTTCCTTCAATCCCCTCTTAGAATCATAGTATGATCATACTATTTGATTCTTTCTTTGTTTCATCTATCTACTGTAAGTTAGTATGGGTTGGGGAGCGAGACCCTCAATACCCATGTGGATCAATATAGAACCAGGGGGGCTGTACCTGCCACGGAACGGGTAACACATGGCAGTCTCCCAGTGCCTATTTATCTTCCTAACCTACATTCTTATTAATAGTAACAAGAGGTGCTAGGAATGACTCAAACCCTGCCTTTACCTGATCCCTTGCTTTAAATTCATCAGGGACCCCTCTTGGTACCCCTATAGCATCAATATAGACATGCGGATCAAGACTACCTTCTGGGCTTGGGACTTCCCTTTTCCTGCGACGTGAGCTAATATTTGGAATTTCCTCAGGATCCGAAACAATATGAAATCCCATTATGGCCTTAGCTAGGGCACATTCACCTGACCATTGAAGGGGCAGACGCGCCCTAATCTTGAGGTCTCCACATATCCAGTAGAGATCCCCAATCAGAAAAACTTGATTCTGTAACTTAATACTGTTGATATTGCTATAATTGGCACAATAACCCTCGGAAGAAGGTGAGGTTCCTACCTTTTTCTACTGACCTATAGCAGGTATAGTTCCCTGGGTAAACATGTATCCCTTCTCCTGGTTGTGGGAGGCGTGTTAATATGGGGTAGCTATTCTTCCAATATTCACATAAACTCTGGCTATCAGTGGTGTTAGTATATAAACTAAGAAAACATTCTTCTTCATCTTGCGGAATATTAAAAGGTACGGTGCCTAGATGTGGCCTAGCAGCACCACACACATAACAATTTGTAAGGTTATTGTTTAGGGCACTAAATTTTACCCATTCTAGCCAAACATTTACATCTGAAAATCCTGTTTCCATTACTATGCTGTCTTCATAGGTGGTATTTGATTTGGTGTTAGGTAGGAGAGGATGAGGTCTCACTACCTCTCCATATTTCCTGGGTAGGAATGGGTTCTCTTCCTTCTTATAAATGGCCATATCTTGGAGTTTGAACTTGTATCGAGGGAATTTGGTTGTGGCAGTTGCGTATATTCCCATTACATAGACACCCGTGTCGGCCTATAGGGTGTTGTATAGTCAGCGTCAATTGTACTGACTGAGCTCCGCTTCTGATTGAGCACCGCCACCCACCTCTCCCAATTAAAGTCATACGATTTAATAGGCTTTGTCCCTCGGAACTGCGTCGTCGTGCGGCGCTATCTGGTTTATATCCCCATCTGTTAACTTCGGCATAAGAGGTACCATATCCCATATTGCCCGTGTCCCACCCCACTGCGCCCCAATAATCACAATTATGTCCCCAGTACTCATCGGTTACACATATATATACAGTTGCCTTGTACAGTATCATACTGCAGTAATGGTGGACAATAAAAAAAAACAACAGTGGCCAGACAGTGATGGTTTGGGTTGGGGTTCTTTCTGGTAGGGGGTGTGGACAATCGGGGTTGTGACATATGTTCCGAAGGGGGGGGGGTAAACATATTATTTCAGTCTTTTTCTTCCCCCCACTTGCGTCTCCATACTCTTCGAAAAGGATCCTTGGTTGTCATCTTCTCCTTGTTGGAAGCCAGGGCTATCTGCCCTCGTGAGTGTCTCTTGGTCCGGGTCCTCTTCCTGATGGAGGCCAAGGCTATTAGCTGCCCCCGTTAGTACCCCTTGTTGAGTCCTTTGTTGAATCCGCTTGACTCGAGAGGGTCCCTTGTTGAATCCAGACTGGGCTGTCCTCTGTCAGTATAGCTGTGCGGGTTACGGCTACCACCGTGGTCTCTGGTCCATAGGCGAAATCCTCTGGTCTTTTTCCTTTCTGTAGCCGCTTTACCAGCACCTTGTCTCCTGGATTAAATGGGTGGGTAGGTTTGTCTGAAAGAAAGGGGAACTTAAATATAACTTCGTCTCTGGTTGTCTCGAGGGTTGCGATCAGCTGCCTAACATATTCATCCCTTATCTGCTCTAAGTCCCCTGTCTCCACTGTTAGCCTACCTGTAGACCATGGTAATGGAAAGGGTCTGCCCATAAGTATCTCGAAGGGGGAGTAGCCTGTGTTCCTATTAACCGCCATTCTGATTTCAGCCAGAATGATGGGGAGTACCAATTTCCAATTCTTTAGCTCTTCTGTGGTTGCATATTTTTGTAAGGTACAAAATAATTGGTCCCCATCCATTGTGGGAGGTCGCAAAACCCGGCATTACTAGTTTAGCTATGTCCTGTTGTGCTGCTCGTTTAGCTGCTTGGTCAGCCAGATGATTCCCTTTTGCAATAGGATCTGAGGCTCTGGTGTGTGCTCTACAATGTAACACCGCTATCTGAGAGGGCATAAGAATGCTTGCTAGGAGGTCCGTGACCAGGGTCGAATGGGAAATCTTCTTGCCATCTGCGGCCACAAATCCCCTCTTTTCCATATCGTCCCATGGTCATGGACCACACCATAAGCATATTTGGAGTCAGTGTATATCGTGACAGGTCTACCCGCATAGAGCCTGCATGCTCGTGTTAATGCAATCAGTTCTGCTGCCTGGGCAGACTGGTAGGGTACAGGCCCTGACTCTAGAACAGTGTCAGGGAGTTGAACCACTGCATAGCCTGCATGATAAGTGTTGTCATTGGGGCGGGTACAGGAGCCGTCAACAAAGACGACATCTGCGTCCGGAACAGGTGTTGACATGAGATCAGGGCGGGGTGCAGTTTCAGACTCAATGGAGAGAGCACAGTCATGTTCGAGTGGGATGGTAATCTGAGGGATTCTTAAGACCCAGTAAAGCGTTTAGGATTGGTGCTGGACCAGAGACACTTGAACTGTATTCTATGTGCAGTGCAGGGTTGCTTAGCAGTGTGACTTCATATCCACTAAAGCGCTGTGATGACATGTGCTGTGTATGTATGCCCTTAAGTAAAAAATAAAACATCATGGGTTGTGTGTAGGTGAGTTTCGTACCCTAGTGTGTATTGGCTTGCCATACTAACGGCCATTGCACATGCTGCCAGGGCACGCAAACAGGCCGGCATCCCTTGTACCGTTACTGGCAGAATCTTTGAAAAAAAAATGCTACGGGGCACAACCGGCCCCATGTTCTTGCGTCAGTACCACGGCCATGGTTTTACAATTGTCCCTTGCAAACAGATGAAATGAAAGTACATAATCAGGGAGGCCAAGCGCGGGCTTATTATCATCATTGCATTCCTGAGAACCTTAAAGGCATTTAACATTTCATTAGACCACATTATCACATTGGATTGACCCAACAGGGTGGCTTGTCTCAGAATGTTATCGTAGTAGGAGCAGTCAGGGATCCACTGTCTGCAATAGTTTATCATGCCTAAGAATGACAGCATGTCCTTCTTAGTTTTCGGGTTGACCAGGCCCGTGACAGACTGGACTCTCTTCTGACTGATGCTCCGTTCCCCCTGTCTGAGAACAAACCCTAAATATTCAACTTGCGTTTGACACCACTGCATTTTTTTAAGGGAAACCTTGTGCCCACATTCCTGTAACCTCCTAAGAAGTGATTTACCATCCTCCCGGCAGGCCTCCTCTGATGGACTGCATACGAGGAGATCATCCACGTATTGCAGCAGGACAGAACCATGGCTGGGGTGCCAGGATTTCAGAGTGGCCTGCAGTACAATACTGTAGACCACCGGGGCGTCAACGTACCCCTGAGATAACCTTTTCCATGTAAGCTGTGTGCCTTCGAATGAAAATGCAAAAAGTAGTGCCGTGTCAGGGTGTACAGGGATGCTAAAAAATGCATTCTTCAGGTCAATTACAGAAAAATGTGTATTGTGTAGTAATGTTGTAATGTCCGGGACTATTGGTGCAATGGGGATGACAAGGGAGTTAATGGCACGTAAGATCTTGTACAACCGCACTGTACCATCTGGTTTGCGTACAGGGTTAATTGGGGTACTGAAGGGGAGACTACAGGTTCCAGGATACCATCCTGTAGAAACTGGTCAATCACAGGACGTAGTCCGTCCTCTTTCTCTTTTTGACAATGTTTAAAAATTCTATTAATATCTTCTATTTCTATCGCCTTTTTAAGTAACTTATTCCCCACGGTCATAAATGGAAAATGGGTTTTGTTGGTGTTATTCTCATATCTTAAGGGCTTATTAATGGCGATCCTTTGTTATATACAAGTGGCCATAATAACGAAAGCCAGTATATATTCTTCTGCCTTTTTTCTTTTTTTTTATTTTACTTCCTCTTTTTTTTTTCTCGTCTTTGGATGTGGATGGGGCCGACGGTTTCAAATCCTCCATTGCCCCTACCGCACCCAAGACCTCTGTCTCAGTAAAGGGACGGATATATGGATTGTCTATAAGACGGAGGGGGTCGTGGTTCCCAGCTGGCACGGGGTATTTCATGTTTATTCCGTGGTATACTCTGTTCTATTTTATGCAGTCTGGCGCTGTCAGAGGACAATGGGGTCCCTCTTCTACATTGTTTACTTTGCCTGTTAAACTAGTATTCTGTCACCATTTAACCATTGTCCCCCCTCCCCAATTTCATATACTGCATGTCCCACTGAGGGTCTCCCTGTTAATAGGGCCATGCCTCGGTGTCGTCGAGACATAATCATTTCACTATATCCATATAGAATGGGCTGTGGTCTCCCTGTCTGAGGAAAGGATCACAACTCCCACTGCTTCTGTCCATCCCGCTAGATTATCTATCCATGGGTTAATTAAATAGCAATCTGTGCCCCCTACTCGTGCTACATAATCTTTACAAAACTCTCCTATTTTCAGTAAGGGATATTCTTTAACCTTGCTACTTTGAATACCCATGGTTAGTTGTACAATTGAATAATCAGGCAGGTAAAATAGAGAAAGAAAGAAAGACGAGAGGCTCTTCACAGTGCTCGAAAAGAAAAACAACTTAAATTCTTACTATATATATATATATATACATATATACATATCTCTATGCTACATGGATCAACAAAAGATGAGCTAATTTAAGGATAAGTAATAAAAACTTATTTAGTGAATCCTCCCCTAATCTCGAGAATCAAACTTCTAATCTTTTGCTTTTTATTTTGTAGTTATATAATTCCTTCATATCATAAACAAAAATTTATAACCACAATCCATCAGTATATAAAAACTAGCTTCACAATATATGTATCTCCGGTTAGTAACTGCATACAACCAACATCATCCACCCCATCAGTCAGCAACTAACACACAAATGGCCAACAAACACCTCTGCTTAATACAACATGCACCTCACAGCAAACAATGTCCAACCAGTCAGCTCTTATATATACATATATATATACACAGTACCATCAGTATACAATGGGGCAAAAGTCTGCCTTACCTTACAGATTTTCCTGCCACCCAATTAACTTATCACTCTATAATAATATATACTTTAACAATATATACATATATATATACATATAATTAAACCGGTAATACAGGAATGACGAGCGTCCGTCTTACCTTTCAGACCACTCGGCACTTTAACTTATACCTCTACAACTTATATAATTTACTCTATTATCACAACTGAGGGACGTCTGTCTTACCTTACAGATCGTTCAACAGTGAATCTTAACACTCTAATATCCTTATACTCTAATATTCTTAACCCTCATAAAATGTATAGAGTATAACGCAAGGTGTGATCAATTGGACATATAATGTCCCTTCTATTGAGTGTGGTCCTTGACCCACTCCTTCTTTAAATAAACGGCCCCTGGCAACGTTTTCTTTTAATTTGTATCCCTGATACACTATAGACAACTAACTTTAGTTCGAGATAAACGTTGTCATTGCCCTCGTCCAGACAAGACAATATACTCACCAGGACGAGGGGTGACTGTTCATTTCGGCAGTGCCTCCAGATTGAAGAGAATAATGGTCTCCAATTGTCCGTCCTTTAACCCCTAAGACCCTGTCTTAGGCACACCTTGAGTTAACTCTCCTTCTGCGCAGGGAGAGAGAAAAAAAATCCTTCAAAGAAGACACACGAGGCATGTATTTTTGTCTGGCAATTTTCGCTCTGCCTTCCAACGTTTTTTGACACATATTTATGCTTCTAACGAAAACGTTGTCTCTTTATTTCATTGGTTAACATTTCAAAACATAGTATAGTTCATTGGCCAGTTTCAATACAGGTCTGGTGACACATTTCTGGACAGTCCCGTGGCCCGAGGCATGTGATTTCTTGAGACATGTTAGCCATCAGCATTTTTTCATTCCAGAGAAACTTGCAAACATCAGCATCATTGTCATTTTAAAGACATTTGCAAACATCAGCATCATTTCAGAGACAATTGCAAACATATTGAGAAGTGAAACTTAATCCTATAATACTGCTGATTATCAATTTATCTTAAAACTATTTCTTATATTTAAACCTTAATTTATCTATTAATATTATAATTCATGGGGTGTTATTTAACTACTTATAGGGTCCTTCTTAACCCCTTAGTGACCGGGCGGTTTTACACAAATCCGTCCGTTCGTGACCGCAGCTGTTTTTATGTTTCTGCGCTCTTAGTGTTTACGTCAAATTTTCCTCTTACTCGTTTATGTAACCCACACATATTTTACACTGTTTTTCTCGTCACTAAATGGACTTTATAAAGATACCATTTTTTTCATCATTTCATATAATTTACTATAAAAAATATTGTGAAATATGACACAAAAATTGAAAAAACACCACTTTTTCGAACTTTGACCCCCAAAATTTCTTATGTATCAACAACCGTCAAAAAAAATTTATTCCTTAGTAGTTTCTAAATTTAGTACTGAGTTTAGCAATACCCAATGTTTACATATTCCTCGCTTTTTTCCTTATTTTATGCAACAATAAGTGCAAGTAGCACTTTGCCATTTCCAAAGAGTTTATTTTCAAAACTAGTGATAGTGACATTGTAACACTGATATCTGTCACTAATTCCTGAATAACCCTCCACATATACATATTTTTTTAAAGTACACAAATCAAGGTATTAAACTTGGGTATTTTGACTCTTTCCATGCAAACCATTTTACCACAAATCTATGCCAAAGTTTGAGAAAAAAAAAATTTTTGGTGATTTTTTTTTTTTTGAACGCAATTTAAGAATACATGTACTGTGAACTTTAAGGTTTACTGCCAAAAAGCACCCAAATATGTTCAGCAACATCTTCTGAGTAAATTGATACCACCCATGTATAGGTATGTCGGGTCATTTGGGGGCTAAAAGGCCTTATTTGGGGGGTGCGCATTTCAGTTTTCCAACTTGGAATTTTCACATTTCGTCATCATGCACCCATGTCCTATTTGGACATTTTTGAAGCCGGCCAAAGTAATTTACCCCCATCAAACCATATATTTTTAGAAAGGGCACACCCTAGGGTGCTTCAAAGAGTTGTATTTTAACACTTTCCATGCACTAGCTCTTTGTCAATCTTTCAGGTAGTCACTTTTTGTGTTATTTTTTCACACACATTGTACTTTAGGCATGAATTGTCAAATCCAGTTATGGTTACTGCCAAAAAACACCCCAAACTATGTTCAGCAACATCTTCTGAGTAAATTGATACCACCCATGTATAGGTATGTCGGGTCATTTGGGGGCTAAAAGGCCTTATTTGGGGGGTGCGCATTTCAGTTTTCCAACTTGGAATTTTCACATTTCGTCATCATCATGCACCCATGTCCTATTTGGGACATTTTTGAAGCCGGCCAAAGTAATTTACCCCCATCAAACCATATATTTTTAGAAAGGGCACACCCTAGGGTGCTTCAAAGAGTGTATTTTAACACTTTCCATGCACTAGCTCTTTGTCAAACTTTCAGGTAGTCACTTTTTGTGTTATTTTTTCACACACATTGTACTTTAGGCATGAATTGTCAAATCCAGTTATGGGTTACTGCCAAAAAACACCCCAAAATATGTTCAGCAACATCTTCTGAGTAAATTGATACCACCCATATATAGATTTGTTCTGTTGTTTTTGGGGTGCTACGCCAATCTTTGACATGTGCTTGTCAATTTTCTAATTTGACATACAGTATCTTCTTTGCTTATCTTCTTTTTAGGGGCCTTTTTACATACCCCAGTTTTATGAACGTGCATATATTTGGTAAGCTAACACCCCAAAGTATTGTAAATGGAGTGTTTTTATGCTATGGATGCATCCGTTTGCTCCAAACAAATTAGATACTGTTTGGTGGTCATTTTTCATTTTCACACCCACATCAGTTTTGGACTGTGATTTAGGAGACACTGTTGTTTTTTACTGCATGAAAACTCTCCAGGTTGTTTTCTGCAAGGTCTCCTGAGTACACCCATGCCCCCCATGCATAGGTTTGCCAGGATTTTGGGAAGGTTCAAATACAATTTTTATGACTTTGTCATTGGAGTTGAAATTGAGATTATTTCTTCAGCTAGGCCTAGCTTTGGTTTTGGGTCTACCGCATACCCCAGTTTGAATTATTGCCAGAAAATTGTTTATACTTGTTATGTTGACACCCCAAGGTATTGCATATGGAGTGCTTTGATGCCATGGATGCAACGGTTTTTAGCCCAAAACATTTGAGAAGGTGTGTGGCGGTAATTTTTCAAATTTCAGATTTTTACGCCCACAGTAGTTTTGGACTGTGATTTAGGCTAGGGTCAGACGAGCGTAGTGTTCACGTCCGTGATCGCGCCTAAAAGTACGTCCGTGATAGCATGACATAAAGTCCAATGGAGCCCGACACACGAAGTACGTCCGCACTGAACTGCGGACGCACAACGGCCGCGGCCCACGGACGCAAGGCAGGCAAGAACGTAGAACCGCTAGAACGGCCGCACAAAGTGCGCTGCGTCCGCAACGTCTGCATAGCTTTGTGTGTGAGTGATGGAACGTGGTCAGACGGACTGCATTTATACGTCCTGCATTTTTCACGGACAAAATGGTTTTGCAATTGAATTTATTGTCCCTCCTACATCTGTCAAAAAATAAATGTCAGTGAAAAAACGGACTGTGTGACCACTACTGCGTCTTCCGTACTGACGATGTCCGTACTGCACGGACGTACAGTCCGTAGAAATCACGCTCGTCTGACCCTAGCCTTAGCAGACACTGTTGTTTGTTACTGCATGAAAACTCTCCAGGTTGTTTTCTGCAAGATCTCCTGAGTACACCCATGCCCCCCATGCATAGGTGTGCAAAGATTTTGGCAAAATACAGCACCAATTGTAGAACATAAAAATGTACGAATAAAATGTAAAAGTCTGGTGCCTGTCAAACTGGGGATGCTCTCTAGGGGAGCACAGGCTGTTGTCACTGAAGTGCATGAAACGCAAAATGTTTTCATACCTTCTACGTGACATTGATAGGAGGTAAATGGGGGTAGAGCAGATGGGGCTACTGCTCCAGCAGGAGCGAATTGAGGGCTTCTTTATGATGCCCTCAGCATAGTAAGTGCCCAGAATTTCAGAAATTCTGGCACATCTAGCGGGGTCCATTGCTGCCTTGCCAAGTAGGAGTCTGGCTTCGCAGCACAATGCTGATGGGCATACAGATTTGATTGGGCCACGATGTGGCCCAACAAATCATCCCCCATAAACACCTGCAAAAACTGTGTGGCGGTAAATCCTGCAACATCAATATTGATGCCAGGATTTGCCGTGAAAGGAGGGATATCTGGCCTCTGGCGATGAGGCACTACCCACTCCTCAGCTGGAGCTGTGCGTCTCCTGCTGGCAGGTGGTGACCCAGGATCTGCATCAGAAACATCACTAGATACATCAGCCAGCATAGATAATGTATCTAGCGACGCCTCTGAGCAGTTAGCGGGGTCGAAATGAGGGTCTGAGTCTGACGCAGATGCCTCAGTGTCACGTCTCGGCCTTGCCCCCTGCTGGTGGTAGCAGGGATTCCTGTTTATTTTTGTTTTCAGCCTGCAGGCTATCTGTTGGGCTTATTGGCATGCGGTCATGTGACCTGTTCTGCCCTATAAGTACGACCAGGACTCCCCTGATCCTTGGATCAGGATAGTCTTTCATACCTAGTCCCTGTATGCTGGTGTACTTTGATTTGCTGTGTATGACCTCTGGCTTATGTATTTAGGATCCCTCTCTTGCCTGACCCCTCTAGTATGATATTCTGTGTATGACCTTTGGCTCTTGTATCTGGATCTCTCTTCTGTCTGTCCCCTACTGTACCGTGCTTTGGATATTGTATGCTTGCATTTATT